>JASDQU010104794.1:56863-77425 GCA_032191745.1 Picea mariana | reverse complement strand
ACAAGCTCTTGTAGCCCCACCTGGGGGCAACACAGGGTCCTCAACTATGAATATTATGATGGTTAAATCTACGGTGGAACTATCTACCAGAGAAAATAACTATGAATCCCAAGAATGGGAACCTTCATCTAAGGATCCTCCATCGACTACACCACCCAATGGCCCTCTCACTTTCGAGAAACCATCTTTTGAACCTGCAATCCTCCTAACAAAAGGGGTACTTCGATGGACTACCCATAATCTGAATGTTAGGGTAGCTCAATAGTATAACATAGTGGAAGATCTGTCCCAGGAACCATGTTCCATGTTAGCACTCGAAGTATTGTAGAGTTTTCCTTCACAACAGAAATCCTTGCTATTAGTCATAGGGGGAATCAACCCTTCAGAGTAAAAAATTATTTCCTTTGACACAAAACAGAGTGAGTTGCGTCTCTCACACCAACTAGCATTGCAAATCACAATTGGTTTTCTTAACAAGAATATATTTCGAATGGTGATCGATGAAAGAGTGACCAATTTCATTATGTATTTGTCATGTTGGAAAGCCCTTGGTTCTTTATAGCTCACCACATCTCAAACCATCCTAAAATATTTTGATGGACATTTTTTCAAATCCCCTGGAATTCTTACCTCTTTATCCATTGAGCTCAGGGGAAAGACTGTCTCCATAGAATTCGAAGTAGTAGACGCCACACTCGACTATAATCTTCTCTTGGGTTGCACTTTGTTCTACACAATGAAGGATGTTTCATCCATTGTATTTTGCATCATACATTTTCCCTATCAAGGAAATATAGTTACCATCGATCAACTTGATTATTGCACACCCGACTTGTGAGCTGATCCTAGCACCAATGTGCCTTTCATAGGTGAGTCTTCCAGGGGGTACGAAAGTGTCGGTATAGGTATGCTTAAAGATCCATCTCTTATGGGGATATTCCCCCTTCCTAGACACGAAACTACCCATATCTCTCATGTTGAGACCCAAGTCTTCACCCCTGCCCCTCCTCTCTCATTTCCCTATGCCTTCATAAAATCACTCCTCTTTTGGTTGGTCAATTCAGTTTCCCCATTGTTAAATGACTTGGTTTTCATCATTATCTTTCTTGACTGATTCTTTGCACAATTTGTTTTTTGTTTCCTTGAAGGATAATTGCATGTTGTGATTTGGTTCAAAATACTTGTCATCATGTTTTCCATCGATTGAGCTTGTAGTAGGTCAACCAAATCATTTGTATGCATAGGAAACATCCAAAGAAAAACATATCAATTTGGAGCAGTTGATTTCAGGCTTAGATTGTAAGAAAACATACAAGTTCATTTTTCAATGGTGGAGATCCAACAATTAGTTCAGATCAACAACACTCATGCATTCAAAGTTTCAAAATCGTGCGGGGTTTAAAAACAAGCGCAAACCTCTGAAGTGTCGAAGTGTCAAAGCACTGAAGCCCCGAATTGCCATGCCACTTTGAGAGATCAGTCATTTGGGAGTTATTCATACTCTACATTCAAGAAGCGTTGAAGAGTCGGAGACACGTGGCATCCATCGGTGCAGACACGTGGCACTCATTTAAGGTTATTTGGTTGCATTATCCAACCATTTCTAGGTGACATGTGTCACCCTCTTTTCATGACACATCGACACAATGATGTCATGTGGACACGTCAGATCCGGGAGATCGCCACTCCAGAAGATTCAATTCAGAGCAACACAAGAACTCTCGAACTCCTGAAGTATTTGATGGTAAAAATGTCTTAACCTTGGATGAATTAGCAATAATCATGAATTAATGACTTTGAGATATTGTCACTTTGGGAGATTCCAACCCATAGCGAATGCAAATTGCAGAAGTGTCGAAGCACTGAAGAGTTAGAGACGCGTAGCACTCTTCTAGCATGACACATGTCACTCATAAGTAATGACATGTGGCACCCATTTCAATAATATTTGGGTCCGTCATCTGTACTATTTCAAGTGACATGTGTCACCCTTCTTTCTATGACACATTAGCGATATGATGTCAGGCCACCATGTCACTCTGAGAGTTTATCACTACAGGGGATTTCAACTCAAAGTGAGCACAGTTCTCTGAACCTCTGAAGTGTCGGAGCCCCGAACAACCGAAGTGGGTCCGGAACTGTCACATCACTCCGCAACATTGTAACTTCGGGAGATTCTCAAACTCAACATTCATATCCCTCAAACCCCCGAATTTGTTAAGTCCCGAAACACCAAATTTTTAAGGATAAATCCCAGGTTAATTAGAGAAAGTGGTGGTTAATGAATCCAGGAGTCCGGGCCTCCGGGAGATATGAATATTTTGCACTCCAAAACTACCTAACGTCGAATTTCTGGAGTGGCTTATCTCCATTAAAGGAATATTTGAAGTTTGAAAAAGGTGCCAAACCAAGGAACGTCGAGCCGGTCCACATCATCAAATTTCTCATCTAGCAATAGTTCGACGATAGCCAACAATACAAAACAAAAGTTCTAGAATCTAGACCCTACAACTCCACAACCGGGAACTTGAGAAACTACACATCCATACTATAGAGAGAATATCAATGACTCTGAAAAAACGCCATATGACTTGCTTCTTTCCTCCAGGAGATAAGTAGGGGAAAAACACTGCCAATATATCCAGTTATGTCTAGTGGCCTCAAAAAACAGGCATGCATGTCGGTTCTCAATGAAGAACTCAATTCTTTCACTCTTAGTCATTTTCTGTCAAATCATAGTTCATTCCAACGCATGCATCAGTCCAGTTTCATTGTTGGTAGAAGTTTTTAATTGTTTAGTTCAAGACTCTTTTAGTTTCAGGCATAATAAGTGGTATTTTTTGTGTGATAAGAACCACTCCTTTTTGTTAAGTAAATTTTGGAGTATTCCTTAACATACTCCAACAATGTTTTTTAGTTAAGTTAATAAGTTGTTTTACGGTCGATGTGTAGAGCGAAACCTTAGTTCCACACTGGTCGAGGGCCTCCACATCTGTGATAAATAGGCATTCTTTGTATGTTAGAAGGGTTTGATTTTCGGGAGAAGAAGATCAATACAACAACTGGTTGGACCCATTTTGTGCATGGCTTAAATCTCTCTACCTAGTGAAGATACTATTGATGACAGTGTGTTTGTGTCCAAATTCGTATGTGTTTCTCTTATCTTGAATACAGTTTTGATTTGGTTGAAGTACATCTCTTTTCCTTAAGCTATTTATAACTTGTCTTTATTAATATGAAACCTGTGATAACAACTATGCTTTGATGAATATTTGTTTTTGTTGCAACCTGTGGGAATAACTATGTTTTTGGTACATGTTTAATGCTTGAAATGACATTTTAAGACTTAAAATTATGGCAACAGATTGTTCATTGAATGGTTTGTTGTTTTTCTTTGTTTCTTACCTTTAATATCTCACTCGTTTGTCCTTATTGTGCCACCAACCAAGGAGCACCCTCATCCATGTCATTTGACCAGCCAAACCATGCCCATGTCTTGGTAAACCAACCCTCTAACTGATCCATAAATAAAAAAACCAATCATTCATAACGTGAGGTGGTCTAGCTCTGCCCTTTAGCAATCAGGTGCAGACTTTAGGACCAACATATCCTATCAATATGATCTTCTCATATACCAGTGGATCCCTCAGGTCAGTTGGTCCTTGGGTGGTACCTCATCCTGAGGATATTAACTCACAACGAGTATCCATCCTATCAACATTTGTTGATACTGGTAAACAACTCCATCCTCATGTGGAGTGTGATCAACCTTCTTTGTATGTATGGGTTGTCGACTCTCTCAGTTCACATGATTTCCTAGATACTAAGTTTCCTTCAGAAGAGGCCATCTCTAACTTCATGGCTTCCATTGATAAGCCCAGAGAGGATGAGGATAATCACACCATCCTTCTCCCCGATTTGGAACTGATGAGAGTTAACAAAATGAGTTTTGATTCGAAACTGGGGGCATAGGCTGGGACATCCATTAGACCTCCTAGTCTTGAACCTTTTCCACCTTGCTTATCTTTTTTCAGAACTTTCCAGTGAATTATCTGCTACCCCTTCCACCAAATATTTGTGTTTTGTACCTCCCTCATGTCTTGATGGATCCCATCAAGGAGCTTCCATATCTCACAAAATCACTCATGATAAGTATCTTTGTATCAATAATGTATTCCTATGTGCCATGGCCCCAACATGGTGTGCCATATGATGCTAATAATGGCTCATGAGTTCATCGATTATGAAAAATATTATTTTCTTGAGCCTAGCAATGGGATCTACTTGACGTAAATTATCAATATGTGTAGTTCCTTGTACATAGGTGTGTGGTGTGAGTGCCTTTTTTTTTGTCCCCTAAAATTGAGCCACATTCACTCTCTTTCCTTATATTTTTCTAGCCTTCTCCGAGGGGGTTCCCACCATTGTTGTTGTTTAAATGGTCAAACTTTATTAGTATTGTTGTCTCACTGCTTATTTCTGCTACATTTCCATTTTCTTCCATTTCTTATCGCACCACAACCATTCTTGACTGCTAGCCATCTATTTGCTCCCATTTTACAACACCCCTGGACGAGAACTGTTGTTATGAGTGGTCATCATTTGTCGTGTTTCTTTTTGTAGTCCATTGATTAAGTCATGTTACATGTTCCTGTAACTTCATTGCAAACCACTTGTTCTCTCCAACTGAGCTTACTATTACCCCTTTATCTCACTCGATAACCAACCATGACAAAGTTACACCCTAGAGTCTCCTTTAAGCTTTTTTTAGACTCCCTAAACCTGAAAAGATTGCCGAGTGAGCTTTTTTACTTTCACACGTTAAACGAATTTGAAAGGACGTCTACTCAATGTAATTTTAACTCTTTTTTGGAGCGGATGGACTAATTATGAAAAAGGAATACTCTAGTCAACCTTGGCTAGAAGAGTTCCCCCTTATATTGTTTTATACATTTTTCGGGCTCGAGGGACTAAATTTACGAAAACAAATACCTTTGGAGTCTTCTTTAAGTTCTTTTAAAGCTCTCTAAATGTGAAAACACCATTAAGTTTACCTTCTCTGGACTCATAATATTATACATTGAAGGACCCATATGGGATCAAACCCCTCCTTTGTCAAATTCGTTAAACATGTGATGAGGGACTCATTGAAGATGAGCTGTAAAGAACATTTTTTATCCTTCTCAAGCTCGTAAAATAAAAAAGGGGTACTTGTCATTCATGGTGAGGGATAATTTGAGGGGTTTTCAATCTAGTCATCTTCACAAATGGCAGTGATCCATCAAGTCTCCCTTGAACTATGCACCAATTTTACGTCTATGTATCACAGTTGGGTTATCCATTTTCTTTGAATCACTACCATATCCCTGAGTTCTTAGACTCCGTCGACTGGTCACTCTTCCAATCTCCCATGGTGAGTGTTTTGGTCATTATCGAGTCAATGCTACCAAGTCAAGTTATTTTTCGTGCCATTTTGTTCAAGGGAAGTTCACCCATGTCAACCATTTTCATTCCTTCAGCCCATTTATCCAAACAATCCCCGAGTCAATTATGCTCTAATTTATACACCATATACCTTTGTCTGTTTGTGTCGATTGATGGGGGATACATCAAGGACCTCCTTCGGTAGATTTCATCCTATCAACACCAAATAATTATCCAGTATCAAAATCTAGAAACTAATTAGTACCTTGGGTCTTGCAGACATCAGTGGCAAGTTCCCTCTCATTACCAACAATGGATTTACATATTCATTGGCTCCTACTGAATGAATATACAAGTGTTAGACTACATCTCATATCTTCACACTTTCTAGATTGTATTAGGTATCTTGGGGTCCATCATCATCATCGGTGGATTTCCTCGTGTCTGTTGACGGTATCCATTAATGGCTAGTAATCAGACGATTTCTACCATGCTCGACATCATCTCATCTATTCACATGCTATAGATTCATAGCATTCAGGTTTTGAGACAAATACCTTGGGTTGGGACCACATCATTCCTTTACAACATCCCCTCCCATGTTGTGATGGAGTTATTCATGAGTTCTTCAGAGATCGCTTGGACATCGAGTCATCTCAATGATTTGTATACTATGACACAGATCCACATGTGTACTTGGTTTTGGATATGTTCTCACTTTTGAAATGGATCCATAGTGTATTATTTCATGGCCATGATCTAGTCAGTTGCGTCATGCATGGATCTACAATGTACTATTTTTGGTGGCTATGCTTAGTTTTTATTACCGAGCATGGGTATTCCCTCCTCGGGGATGTTCTTCTTTGTGCAGGAATGATGCTATCTTCTTCCCATCTTGCTTCACCTCAAGCTCCATAAAAAAATTTCATAAAGTATTTCGGCCATCAGACACCACTTATGACCTCATACATTAGGGGGCATCTATTATACAATTATTTTCCACCTGATTACTTGATGGATATTATCTAGAGGTTATCCAGCTAAAACACCGAGCTATGCCACTTTTCCATTGGGTATACACCATCCTTTTTCCTGGTCGTGAGTTTTCCTTTTACAGATCGTAACCCAAATTGATGGTCATGCCTTGCTCTCTTACAGATCATGACCAGTCCCATCCTATAGGAATGCATGGCGTAGCCAATCCTATTACTCTCAAATTAGGAATGGTTACAACGAGATGGGATCAAAGCTCATATTGTAATTCTACATCGAGAATCTTTTTTTTTTGAGTGTCTAAGAGTTATCCTTGATCTCATCTCTTTCATCCTATATATTGAGGGCCTCTCATGGGAAAAGGGGAGAAAAAGAAAGAGTAAACTTATAATTTCATATTGATTACGGGGCCCGGGCAATGAAATTGGGATAAGCTTCATCAAGCTATTTCTTTGTAACATGCAATATTTTTGCTTTATTAATAGAAGATGCACATGATTTTCCCCTCTAATTGATTGTATATGGTGATTATAATATTTATAGAGAGTTAATGTTTTCATGTCCTTATTTCATATTATTAGATCTATCAATGATTGATACATGTTACATTTGATCTTCTAAGAGATGTTTTTTGTGTTCTTATGTGTGCATATCTACGTTCATGAAAATGAAGGACATATTCAAAGGACTGAATGACCAAGGAGAATGCAGAGACAACCATCGAACTACTGAGTAAGTCCTCTACTCTTTCATCTCAGATATTTCTTCATGTATGATTTAGATCTAGAAAATTATTTAGCTTGCATCTCTATTTTGTATTAGGTCTAGGAAGAGCCTAAGGGAGGTAATTCTTGCGAGGTAAATTTATCCGACAACAAAGAGAAAGAGGGTACTTGAGGTTGAGGAAGCAAAGGTGATTTGTGCTAGGGATAAAAACAATGAAGAGGGTGAATCTCGGCACTAAATGTAGAAGGAAAGAGACCAGCAATAGACCATACTAGGAAGCCAAAAACATGCCTTACTTAGGACAAGTCACACAACAGGAAAGAGGGGCGAGTGAGGGTCGTACGACCTCATCTAGGACATGTCGAACTCAACTTTAAATCCCAATAGGAAATAGGGCCATTTTCAAGCTATACTTTCAGCCAAGAGTAGGCCATACTAGGGGTCGTACAACTACAACAAAGGAGTGTTGAGGTAGCCAGTTCAAATAGTGCCTAAGGAGAGAAAAATTGTTCCTAGAAATTTACTGTAAGAAATTTATGAATTGTACTTTCTATAATAATTCCTCTAAAGCCTCAATAAAATCCCTTCCTTTGTTGGTTTTCCCCATACTTGGGTTTCGAGGGTAATTTTATGTGTATGTGTGTGATTGAGTTTATTTCCCCTGTGTAAGCATGTATTGTATACTCAATTGCATTAAATTAGCATAGTTCATATTTTATTTATGTTTTAATAATTTATGGATTTAAAGACTATTGTCTATTTAATTGTGTGATGAGTATTAGAAGTTCAACATGGTATCAGAGCAGTGCCTCTGAGGAAAATTTTGAGTGTTGCACATAGGTCACAGGTTCAAGTGTAAGGAATATTTTTGTAATTTTTATGAAGGTTCCAACAACCCAAAATTAAATTTTCCATGGATACCATCGTGAGGTATGAGGATAGGCTTGAGGGGGAATCAAACTATATTCAATCTAAGGTCAAGATTATAATTCTATTCAAGGAGAACAAGTTGTGGGCATTTGTTAGCACAACAATCCTTGTCCCAGTTCATGATCCAATTACCTTGGATCTCCATGAGGTGAAAGAAGCCAGGGCGTAGAGGATTTTTTTTGGATGGTGTTAAGGACCATCGTATTCCATATATAGCTAAGAAGAAGACAACAAAAGAAACATGGGATGTGCTGACCAAGCTATATCAAAGTGACAACCATAACCAAAATATGACTCTCAGGGATAAGTTGCATGGCACCAAGATGGCTAGGGGTGAGAGTGTGGTATCGTACCTCAATAGGCTCACATAGGTCAGGGATGAGCTAGCAACAATGGGGGATATTTTCCCAGAAGAAGATCTGGTACACATTGCCTTAAATGGTTTTGGAAAACAATGGGACATGTTTTTCAAGTGCATAGTGGGCCATGAGAAATTTCCCACTTTGGATAGGATGTGGGATGATTTTATTCAAGAAGAGATCCGAGAGGGGTCTCAATGTGGAGAGCAGAAAAATAAATATGAACATGAAAAGAAACTTTCTTTGGCATCAAAGAGATAATGGGAAAAACAAGAAGAGTTATGTTGAGGGAACTTCTTCAAAATAGGGAAAAAAGAAGAAATTTGACACCAAAAAGGTCAAATGTTTGGCTTGCCATCATCTTGGAAATATTTTCAGCCAATGACCCAACAAGAAGAGGGAAAACCCAAGAAGCAGATGGTTTCTACAGTTGATATGGATGCATTTGCAACTAGATTTGAGAATGTTTTTTTCACTCATAGCGTGTCTATCAAGCTCCATGGTCACTGGTACATGGTACATTGATAGTGGCGCTTCATGCCACATGACAAGGGTACATGATTACTTCAACAAAATGAGGGGGCACAATGCATATTTCCACATTGAAGTTGGCGATAATTCTGAGTACATGACAGCAGGTAGTGGGACTGTGAGGTTTCAAAGGTAGTCTGGTAAGCCTTTGTCAATTAATGATGTATTTTATGTTCCTAGTTTGACTAAGAATTTGATTTCTATTTGAGCTTTAGAAGACAAGGGATATGTGATCACTTTCCCATATGAAAAAATATTTATACATCCAAAGGGCTCCAACGATAACATGTGAAAAGTGTTGAGAGTGAGGAGGAACAAACTGTATAAGCTACAGTTTGAGCCTACCAGTGCGTTGGTTAGTAGCAACAATAGTGGCTAAGATTTGGGGGAGCTTTGGCATAGAAGGATGGCTCATTTACATCATGGAGCACTCAAGGTGCTTAAGGAGGCCATGACTGGGCTTCTAGAATTTAATTTTGATCAACATAGAGTGTGCAATGGGTGTGCTATGGGAAAGTACACCAACTTGACATTTTTTCTTAGTAGTGACAATAGGTCTAGAGGGATTTTGGACTTGAGCCATTCAGATTTATGTGGGATCATGTCAACAATGTATATTGGAGGGTTCATTTACTATGTCTTCTTTATTGATGATTATTCCAGGAAGACCTGGATCTATTTTATGCAGACCAAGGATGAGGTATTCATTCGGTGCCAAGAGTTCAAAGATCTTGTGGAACTAGACAAAAAGAATGATCAAACTACTCATATCAAACAATGAATGCGAGTATACCTCGATGGGATTCAAGGAGTTTTGTACAGATTACGGGATTAAGAGGGAGTTGACTGTGCCATATAACCCACAAAAAAATGGAGTCTCAGAGAGGAAGAACAAGCCAATAATTGGGATAACAAAGGATATGCTACATGATCAGGATTTTCCCATGTTTAGTGCAAATTTTTATCTCAAGCTTCCTTTTGTTATATAATTCATGGAAAACTCAAGGTCGAATGACATATCCACACTTGCTTTAAAAGATATCGTTTTCAAAAATTGTAAGAGGTAAATTTATATATTTGTTATATTTCATCCTTGTGTGTAGAACCATTTACAACTCATGGAAATCAAGTACAATATATTTTTTAACTTCATGTTATATCGTCTTAAAGGATCATATCTAAAAAATTTCAAGTACCCTCTTATGCATAAAGACCCTCCACCAAGCAACCTTAAGCTTTCTATATATCCACAAATTAAAACATGGCACTCACATCATTGTCATGAACAAAATATCCATCCTTTCTTGCGACATTCGAAACTTTGATCTATTTCAATCCACTCATGCCACTTGTATTCTCCTCTCACATTTAAAATTGTGAACATTTCAAACCAAATCCGGGTTGGATTTGGTTTAGTCCATTAAAAAATACAAACATTCATTTTTTTTTATTGGTTTTTTAAATATAAAAAAATGTATATTTATTTTACTCTTATTTTTTAGATTTATTTTTATTGTATCTTATATTCATAAAAATGGAGTAGAAGTTGGAGGTGTGTATTTAGAGTTAGGAGTGAAAGTACACATTTATCTCCGACTTTAAGAGAAGGAAAAAGACATAACTAGTTTTTCATAGAGAAATAGTCACATGCTAAAGAGAACTAATGAGAGTAATAGGATGGTGTGGGAGTGATCATGTGTGTAAGGGAGGTTTTTTTTTTATGATGTGGAAATAACAATTGAGATGATTAGGTGGAAGGGGTGAGAGGATCATAAGGGTGGGAGAAGCCCCATATGTGTATGTGAAGAGGGTGAGGAGGGGCCTCCTAACTCTCGAATGTGGCAAAATGGGAGATGAATAGGGTGGGGTGAGCCTTGAAAGAGGCTCACTATAACGGGAAGGGGGACATACAGGGGTGAGTAGGGTGTTCCTTTCATGGTGGGGCTACATATAAGAAGAACTTGCAATGGGAAGGGGGACATGCAGGGGTGAGTAGGGTGCTCCTTTCATGGTGGGGTTACATATAAGAATTTGCAAGGGTGAGTTAATGCCTTCCCATAGTGGAGCTAAAGAACTCCATTGGCCAATAAAGAAGAGATATATAATATCATATGGAAGAAGAGTGATAAGGAGAGGGAAGTAAACCCTCCTCGTTGACATATTAAAACATTTAATCTATAAATAAAACTATCGCCATTAGAGAAGAAGAGATAACTAATAGCATATGGAAGAAGAGTGATAAGGAGAGGGAAGGAAACCCTCCGCGTTGACATATTAGCACATTTAATCTATAAATAAAACTATTGACATTAGAGGAGAGAGGCACATGTGTTAGTGAAAAAAAACACTATCTAAGTAATTTTCAAAATAACCCTTATTATGTTGTTATTGTAGTGCAAGTTAAGATTCTATGTTTCAATGAAAGGTATGATTGAACTCATAGTGATATGGAGGATTACACTTTAGGAGAGGGAAGTAAACCCTCCTCGTTGACATATTAAAACATTTAATCTATAAATAAAACTATCGCCATTAGAGAAGAAGAGATAACTAATAGCATATGGAAGAAGAGTGATAAGGAGAGGGAAGGAAACCCTCCGCGTTGACATATTAGCACATTTAATCTATAAATAAAACTATTGACATTAGAGGAGAGAGGCACATGTGTTAGTGAAAAAAAACACTATCTAAGTAATTTTCAAAATAACCCTTATTATGTTGTTATTGTAGTGCAAGTTAAGATTCTATGTTTCAATGAAAGGTATGATTGAACTCATAGTGATATGGAGGATTACACTTTACATGTAATTAACAAATTACAACCACCACACAACTCTAATACATAAAACTAAACTTAATTATGCTCATTCTACTTGATGCATATATACTATAGTAAACAACATCCAAAATTAAAAATAATCACATTTAACTTTTGTCTACATAAAATAAAATAACATAAACTTTAAATTTTAAATAAATTAATTTCTAAAATAAATTAATCTATAACGTATAGTAAAAGAATAGTTACCATTAATCTTTGTAATAAAACTCTACAAAATTCAATTAATCTATCAAATATGTGAGCTTCCATACTCATTAAATGTTTTAATGGAGTAGTGTGCAACTACATTCAATATATCGATTATTATTATGTCCCTGCCATAGTAGGGACATTATGTTTCGAGTTATTTCCATTATTTGGGAGCTTGATTCCCAAAGCATTATTCCATAGTTTAACCTAAATTTTATTACCATGACGTTTGCATAGGATTCTAGAGCCAGGAGGGTGGCAGCGGGATGTAGTCAGCCTCATTAATTGTTTTCCTCGGCCGTCGGTTCGTTTCTCTACACTCATGACTACAACGCAACACCAAAACATGGCGTGGCCATCTGCATGTCCTTTCCACGTGCCCTCGTCTTAACAGTTTATACACACCTCCTCCTTATTTAAATGCTACTACCTCCTTAGTTAAAGATACTTGCAATTTATAGGCTCTTCTTTCTACCCTTTGTTACACTGATTTTTCCTTAGCCCTAATTTTGCCTTAGCCATGCCGCTGCAGGAGGGTTTGTTTTGTTTGATCAATTGCAGGTGTTTCTTTGTGCTTAATGAATGCGTCTGAATCTCCAATGGTTTTATTTTTCATTTTGTTGCATGAATTAATCATGGTTTAGTTTTCAAGATTCTCCTTGCTAGTTAGTCCCCTGTACTTCATATCATATTTTCATGGATGCCTTGCAATGTGCTGGAATACCTCCGTGGATAAAACCCACCTGATTTTTCTAGTTTAGTTTCATTCCTTTCCTTTATATTCTATAGGTACTACTTTGATTTGGAAATAAGTTTGTTATAACAATAGTCTCCTGGAAAATTGCACAGTATATTATCAATTCAGTTATAATATCTTTGATGGAGAATTCAAAAGATATCTCCCTCTGCTTGTCTACCATCGCCTTGAAAGGTATATTCTCAACTACAAGTCATGGTCAGAAATTGTCCAAATCATCCATTTTCCTTGTTCCAATGCTTCTATTTGTTGCGTTTTTTAATTTTATTGTCAAGTCTACAATGAATGCTTTTACAATTCATATAGAAGCCAAGCATGGTCTCGTTCTGCTCAGTTCTTTGTTCATTCCTTTGCTCTATCTCGATCCAGCTTTTGTTCTGAGGACACTCTCGCTGAATATATTAAGCTTTTATTTTAAGAGGTATCTCTAAAACTAGTCTTTAGTTTATGTTGCTTAAATTGTGAATAAACTTTATTTAACTAGTAACGTAATCAACTATGGGGAGAGGAGGAGAGTCTCATGTGAGATCTTACAATGCCATTCTTACAATGCCGTCTTAGGGATTCAGTCCAGTGAGCCATCATTTGATTGAAGATAATAGAACGAGGGGTTTGATTAGTGCATTGCTGAATCCAGTGGTGCTTCTCTGTCCGTTCATTTGTTGTTTTTCTGTCTAGTTTTGTTGGGGGACACCATTATACATAAAAATTCTAAATGCAAAATATCAACTAGATGCTTATGGCACGGCTCATGTTAACTACAATTATAATTTAAAATACAATTGTCTGCCAAATAAAGATTTTGTTAGACTTACCATTGATAGCACATATGTCTTCTGAAAGAAGTTATATCACTTTGAGAGTACCTCTGAGAAATCTGATGTCACTATAATCCTTTGGTATACTTCTTAAGTTCCTCCATCTGCCTTGTAAAAGATAATCTGCAAGATTGTTAATAAATATGGTGTGCTTGTAAAATTACAAAAATTTTAATGTCTTAAGAGCGGTTTGGTCACCACATGTTTCAAAGATTAATTCAGATGAGCTGACTAGTTTGCATATGTATTTTATAATTGAATTAAAGACTTATATAACACTTTCCATGCAATACCAAAGGTAATTCAAATATTCCAATAATAATATATTCAATAAATAGCTACTATTATTATGAAGTAAACATATGTGTCTTCGTAATAAAATTCACATGATACTATATCTACTCTCACGTTGAGTTAAAAATAAAAATCGTTTCTAGTCTTGGACTGCTATCAATGTTAAATTTTCCTTTGATGCGGTGCCTGGCCACACCTTATCATTATAACAAAACAAACATATATTTCATCTTCAGAGGTGACTATAATACTCATATTTAATGTCTGTGTGAACAAATGTTATTCAACTGATAGCATTATCAATTCTGGGAAGGGGAGTTGTGTGAGAGTGATTTTACAAGGACGCCCTAGGGATTCAGTCCAGTGGACAAATATATGATAGCCCTTGGCTTGGACAAATGTGGTGAGTAGTGCTTCCGAGTTGAAGTAAAGTAAACTTACAATACTCAAAGCTATCAACCTAACCTCTCTTAACTTATCATAAACCCCTTTGTTATCTTTGGTAATCCCAATCTTGCTAATTAAACAATAACCTAAGGAAAAATGTTGAATGGAATGTTTTTGTTCAACGTTAAACTTTAACCCAACACTAATAATTATAACTTTTACAAAATTGTATTTAAAAAGTTAAATCAATACTTTGATAGAGATTAGCTACATTTTAACTTATCAAACTTGATTGTATCAAATTAATTAGAAGTTGTCCCAGATGGTGCAAAGAAAAACCATAATAAAGAGTTGTGGTTGAATGCAATTCCTGAAGAACATTTATGGTAAACATGTTAATGGAGTGGAGTAGCAGTGAGATGAGGGTTAATACTCAAGACCACTTGTATGCGAGCACAAAAAGGAAAGGTAGATATTCAGTGCATAGGGAACATGGTGATGGAGTCGTATATAGCACTAGAGTGAGCGCTTATGCATTGACTTGGGTGAAGAATGAATCTGGTTGATTTTAAAGTAAAAACTACTCTCAAGCAAAGTAGAGAGTAGAGGCAGATCAACTCTACATTGGCTTAGGTGAAGAATGATATTGGTTAAAAAGTAAAAAAAGATATGAAGCAGAGAAGAGGCAGAGAATCTCTCCATCATATAAGATTTGTTGTACATCAAACATTGTTGTTTTTGTCTTAAAAAACATGACATATTATCTTCACTAAAAGACAAGTCTATGGAGAGGTCATCTTCATCCAAAGAGAAGACAGGTTACCTGAACATGAACATGCCTAAACACTTTTCTTGCATACAATTCATACTTGGCGAGCATTCTTGTAATGATAAAAGATGGTACTCATGCTTGTCTTTAGAAGAATCAAGTGTGACATCTTTGCTAAAAAGAGTGACATCTTTACTAAAAAGAGCAATACATAGAAAGTTGTAACTACCTCAACCATATAACTATATTCTGGATACAAAGACTATCTCTTTGTTATATAAAAAAAAAAACGTATGCAAAAATAATCAACCATATAACTATATTCTGGATAAAAAGACTATCTCTTTGTCATATAAAAAAAAAAGTATGCAAAAATAATGCTTCCTCGCATTGAAAATAAATGCTATAAACCCATACAAAGTGTCATATCACAAAAAAAGTATGCAAAAATAATGTTTCCTCGCTTTGGAAATCCAAGTTATGAACCCACTCCCACAAAGTCAATAATGCTTCCTCGCTTAATCCAAGTTATGAACCCACTCCTACAGATTCTATTCGATTCATTAAAGGAAGAACTATATCTATCATGACTATAAAATATTTACATAGCCATGTTTTCCAAGTTGCCCAAGGTGGTATACAATAGTAGTTGCGGTCGTGTTTCTGGAGCCTAGATTACAATGTCCCTTTTCATGCATCATAAACCCATGTGACATAAACCTGCCAGCTGATCAGGCTCATGCAAATATCTGGCAGGGACATTGCCACATGTGGCTTGTTTGAATCAAGGAGAGATGTTTATCACTCAAAAAAATATCTTCTTGAAGACAAATTACCCAAACAAGAAGCATGTGCAAATATTAAGTTTCACTGTAATAATAATAATTGTCCTTGATGTAATGTGGTGGGACATCGAAGGGTACTTGCAACTTTTGAAATATTGACATTTGTCCTTTCAAAGTAGGTGAATTGCAAAAATATCAATGTTTGTAGGGCACATTCATGAGTACTTTGCAACTTTTGAAATATCAATGTTTGGTCAATGATATTGGTGAAATAGTGGATGGATGTGATGCGTGTTTTGTCTCTTCATAAATGCAATTACTTTTTATTTTGATTTCAATTTACGATGTATAAATTTACGAGGCGAGTTTAAATCCACGTGGGTTGAGTTTACTTTTAAGTTTATTTAATCACTTTATACGAGGTAAGTGTGAAGTAGTGGATCATTTAAGATGTGATGATGTTTCAGAATACAATTGAGATGGATAACTTTTTTTTAAAGTATTGGTTAAATAGTGTATGTTTTGAAGGTGAAGGTTAATGTTATGTGATTATTTTTCTGGTTTCAATTTTATTTCTTCATTTTTGAGAGTTTTATATAATGCAATTAGTGTTAAGTGAACTATTTAAAATATATAAAAACTGATCACATGTTACTAATGTTTATGGGATATGAGTCACAAATTATTGACATCTTCTATGCAAATAATCCTCAAAATGATATCACTTATTTTGGACTATGAAATCTCTTGATGCTTAAATAGAAGAGTCAAGGGAGCTCTAATTGAATTGTTCATTAGACACAATACTTGCTAAGGTTTTACAAATTGGGTATGATGCTAAGTGAACTTCATGGGAAAAAACTCTATGGTTAAACACAATTGAGCCACATGAGTCCTAGGATGGGTGACATTCTTAGGAAGGCTCAGTTATAGGGTGCAACCCCTAGAGGTGACGACTAATGTTGTGCAATTCAATTTGCTAGTTTTGATTCCACTTTTTCACCTCTGTGAGCATCACCCAATGTAATGGGTGCTAAGTGGACTATTAAACATAATGACAAATTGGTTTGTTGTGACTAATGCTCATAGGATATGTGTGATGGATTAATGCCTTACTCTATGCAAGTAATCCAAAAAATGATATCTCGTATGTTGCACTGTTAAAGTCCCTCAATGTTTAAATAAAAAAATTCAAGGGAGCTTTAATTGAATAGTTCATAAGCCATAATAATTGCTATGATTTGGAAAATAAGATAGCAAGCTAAGTGGGCTTCACTTTGGGGAAATACTTCATGGTGATGCATGCTTCAACCAGAGGAATCTTAGGATGGATGACCTTCCTAGGAAGTCCTGATTACTAGGTGCATGCCTCAGTGGTGAAGATTGAATGACTAATGTAATTCATTTCATTAGTATCAATCCCACTTCTTCATCCATGTAATGCATGATAAGTGGACTATTCAAAATGATGAGAAAATGGTTAGTTATGATTAATGCACATGGGATGTGGGTTATGGATTAATGTCTTATTCTACATAGATAATCCCCAAAAATATATCTCATATGTTGGACTATGAAAGCCCCTCAATGCTTAGATCTATCATGTATGTTAATTGTGGATCCCATGAGGAAGGAACATTATAGGAGACTTTGAGGCATTTTCAAAGAGTGAGAATTCTTTCAAAGAAATATAAGAGCCTAGAAGAGAGTCTACTTGTTTTTTGTCCCTTTAGGAATATTCAAATCTAGCATGATTGTCAAACAAGGGCTAAAGGAAACTTGTGATTAAGACCACCAAATAAAATATTCTTATAAAGGATATTGATTGTTCACTTTATTTCTCAAACCACGCAGAACTATCTACTAGAGTGGATATTAGAGCATAATTCATTATGCATAGATATGATGATAAAAACAATTATATTATCTTCTCCATAGCTTACTTAAGAATCCCACGTATGTATCAAACATGTTTTTCCAAGTATTGAAGGTTGCAAAGGATATGTCTCGGATCTTGGACTTGGGATGAAGCACAAGAAAAGAGAGCCTTGGGGGCATTCTCACAATATTTGACACAATAAAGTATCATCATGTAGATGCTAGTGTTTCTAGAAACCTCAAGAAGAAAGTGAAAGAGTTTGATAAATAAATATGTGTAGAATTGGGAAAAGGTGAATATCAATATGGATAAAAGAGAAGTGAGGATTTGATGATGAAGAAAACTAAATGAACATCATCACAATTCTCATCACAATTTTAGGTTTTGTTCCGTTGACAAGGTCCATTTTGTGTAGGCTCATGTCTAAACTTAATCATGATCATACATGTTAGAAAATTTTCATTGATATTGATAGAGTTTTTATTAATCATCAATAGACTTTTGTATGAAACAAATATAACTACTTATTATCTTTACCCCGAGCTTAGCTAGTTTTCTTCAAAATAACGATTATTGAAAGATTTACATTCAAGTATTAATTTTATGTTTTGTTCCCATTAATACTATTGCAATTATGAGGCTAGTGTCTATATGTTTTGTTCTCTAGATGTGTGTGGAGATAATGATACTTATTGTGTATATATATATATATATAAGGAGAGTAAATTGTGTCCTTAGTCTTGCATACTAGCAATTCCCTCCTTGTAACGAGATGGTAAATTCATGTTCTCACCAAAGAGGTTATACGTCGTTGTGAGGGAAAGTTATAAATTTAGTCACTCGCAAGGTATAGTCGAGGGGCATGCAATGAGGATGCATATTCCTTATTCCTCAATGACCCTTAGTCTCTTACAATGAGTAAAAGTGGTGGAGCTAAGGAGTAATTGCCCATGTTACATCATTTTCCTACAATGTAAATGTGTGTACTTAAAGGGTTGGAGTGAACACGATCTCACCCTTGGTATAAGTTGAAAAAAAAGTTAACGTAATCACATCACCCTTAATATTAATACTAGTTGATGTTTATTATTTAAAAAAAAACTATCCTTTACACGTATGGCATATGAAAATAATATATTTTGAATAATAAAAATTTACTTATAAAATTATTATCATATAACACTAGAGAGGACATCTACGAATAATATATATATATATATATATATATATATATATATATATATATATATGATTTCATAATACAAATTTAAAATACCTCTTTTCTATTGTAAAATACTAACCAGAAAAAGTTAATCCCTCCTGTATTCTTTTCTCATCCAAATACACTTCCAACTATCTTAAAGAGGTGACTTAACAAACATTCAAAACAATTATGTTTTGAGTTGGGAAATTTTCCAAATAAAAAAGAAAGAAAGGAGGAAAATCCAACCATGATTTAATGAAGATTGATTAAGTCATTCTTTGTGGTTGTGCAAAACCATATGTGGGCATTCTAAGCGCCATGTAATGTAAAATGGAGGAAAATAAATAGATCAAGACTGAGGAAGCGATCCACAAGAGATCCACATTGGGTAAGGTGGGAGTGTTCCTCATGTGGTATCATGGCTTTTAAATTTTCTTTTATAAATTTATTTTTTTATATAAAATTATTATAAAAATTTTAAAAATATGAATTTTAATATATTTATAAATATAAAATAAGTTGTAGTTTAAAATTTCTATCAAATAAATCTTTTTTAGTGATTTTTTAGTAACATTTGTTCGAAATTCTGCAAAAAATTGTTAGATCTGAGTGATTATTTTTGTATGATTTATGTTTTAGAGGTTTTTCAGCATGTTGAATCCATTTTTATATTGAGAAATGGATTTTAAACAACAAAAAATTGTGATTTTGTGCAGATTTATATAGCGGAATGACAAAAAAACCCATTTCGTAGAACACTTAGACAATCCCATAAAATAATAAAAAAATTAAAAAAATTGATATATATATATATATATATATATATATATATATCTCAAAATTAAAGGAAATACGCCATATCCCATCCTCCTTTTATAAACAAGCCATTCCCCCATTGAGAGCATGGCTATGACTAGATACCTAATGTATAAGAACACTTTAAACAACATGGGAGACAAGAGGCTTCTTAAAATTGCTTCAAAATCGAGTAGTAACCACCATCGACTCAAGAGAGGATGGCATAAAGACACCATTCTGCAAAATAAAAATACTATTAGAGGAAAAAAGAAAATTAAGGTATTATAAGGATGTAATCAACCCTAATCTAGAAGATCAAAATTATCTATCTATTTTTCCAAGTGTAAAGAAATAAATAAGCAGTGCTAAGATAGGAACAAATTCTCACCAACTCCATAGTGAAATTGGGATGAAATGGTGTGTCACCTTTGTAACACTAAGAAGGTTGAAGATGAAAAGCACTTTCTCTTAGACTGTCCAACCTATACCCATATTAGATCTCATTTTCAACATATTTGTCACACTACCAACCTTCCTAACTTCTTAACTCAACAAAAGTATGCTGATCTTGGAAAGCTTCTTTTAATGTTTTTCAAGCACAAAAACAAAATTCTAAAGAATAACAAGTAATCACTTACCCTCTTAAGGTCAGATAGATCAATTAGGTCTCCCAAGTAATCACTTACCCTCTTAAGGTTAGATAGACCAATTTTGTCTTAGTGGACTTTAATCATCATCATCATGAGAACATTTATAATGTAATTTGTATATACATGTTTTTATTATGGATGGCTTTGGAATCTAGAATATGATATAAAACTCTTTTTGTTTGATCAAGCGTTTATTTTTTTGGGAAGGAAACATGTTAACGGTCCAA
>JASDQU010104794.1:11100-37314 GCA_032191745.1 Picea mariana | reverse complement strand
CTTTATCTTTCCTGTCTGGTGCCCTGCTGGTGCATAAATGTGTTCATGCACATGCCCTTGCCTTGATAACTTTTGCATCTCTATATGATGTGGATGGCGATATACAACAACTGTAGGAATTTGTTCTTTTTTCTTCAAATCTGCAACACTTTGTGCCTTTGAGTCAATGACCTCCACTATTATCACTATGGGCCCTCTGGGCCCCCCCACTACCTCTCTAGCTACCTTACAGTATTATAGTCACCTCTGAAGATGAAATAGATGTTTGTTTTGTTATAATGATAAGGTGTTGCCAGGCACCGCATCAAAGGAAAATTTAACATTGATAGGAGTCCAAGACCAGAAATGATTTTTATTTTTCCCTAAACTGAACAAAGTTGCTGGAAATTCGACATCTCATTGAATGAAGTTGCTGGAAATTCGACATCTCATTGAACGAAGTTGCTAGAAATTCGACATCTCATTTAACTCAACGTGAGAGTAGATATAGTAGCATGTGAATTTTATTATGAAGACACATATGTTTACTTCATAATAATAGTAGCTATTTATTGAATATATTATTATTGGAATATTTGAATTACCTTTGGTATTGCATGGAAAGTGTTATATAAGTCTTTAATTCAATTATAAAATACATATGCAAACTAGTCAGCTCATCTGAATTAATCTTTGAAACATGTGGTGACCAAACCGCTCTTAAGACATTAATTTTTTTGTAATTTTACAAGCACACCATATTTATTAACAATCTTGCAAATTATCTTTTACAAGGCAGATGGAGGAACTTAAGAAGTATACCAAAGGATTATAGTGACATCAGATTTCTCGAAGGTACTCTGAAAGTGATATAACTTCTTTCAAAATACGTATGTGCTATCAATGGTAAGTCTAACAAAATCTTTATTTGGCAGATAATTGTATTTTAAATTATAATTGTAGTTAACATGAGCCGTGCCATAATCATCTAGTTGATATTTTGCATTTAGCATTTTTATGTATAATGGTGTCCCCCAACAAAACTAGACAGAAAAACAACAAATGAACGAACAAAGAAGCACCACTGGATTCAGTAACACACTAATCAAACCCCTCGTTCTATTATCTGCAATCAAATGATGGCTCACTGGACTGAATCCCTAAGACGACATTGTAAGAACAACATTGTAAGATCTCACATGAGACTCTCCTCCTCTCCCCACAGTTGATTACCTTACTAGTTAAATAAAGTTTATTCACAATTTAAGCAACATAAACTAAAGACTAGTTTTAGAGATACCTCTTAAAACAAAATCTTAATATATTCAGTGAGAGTGTCCTCAGAACAAAAGCTGGAATGAGATAGAGCAAAGAAATGAATGAAGCATTGAGCAGAATGAGACCATTCTTGGCTTCTATATGAATTGTAGAAGCATTCACTGTAGACTTGACAATAAACTTCAAAAACGCAACAAATAGAAGCATTAGAACAAGGAAAATGGATGATTTGGACAATTTCTGACCATGACTTGTAGTTGAGAATATACCTTTCAGGGCGATGGTAGACAAGCAGAGGGAGATATCTTTTGAATTCTCCATCAAAGATATTATAACTGAATTGATAATATACCATGCAATTTTCTAGGAGATTATTGTTATAGAAAACTTATTTCCAAATCAAAGTAGTACCTATACAATATAAAGGAAAGGGATGAAACTAAACTAGAAAAATCAGGTGGGTTTTATCCACGCAGGTATTCCAGTGCATTGCAAGGTGTCCATGAAAATATGATATGAAATACAGGGGACTAACTAGAAAGGAGAATCTTGAAAACTAAACCATGATTAATCCATGCAACGAAATGAAAAACAAAACCATTGGAGATTCGAACACATTTATTAAGCGCAAAGAAACACTTGCAATTGATCAAACAAAACAATCCCTCCTGCAGTGGCATGGATAAGGCAAAATCAGTGTAACAAAGGGCAGAAAGAAGAGCCTGTAAATTGCAAGTATCTTTAACTAAGGAGGTAGTAGCATTTAAATAACGAGGAGGTGCGTATAAACTGTTAAGACGAGGGCACGCAGAAAGGACATGCAGATGGCCATGCCATGTTTCAGTGTTGCGTTTCGAGGCATGAGTGTAGAGAAACGAACCGACGACCGAGGAAAACAATTAATGAGGCTGACTGCATCTCGCTGCCACCCTCCTGGCTCCAAAATCCTACGCAAACATCATGGTAATAAACTTTAGGTTAAACTATGGAATAATGCTTCGGGAATCGAGCTCCCAAATAATGGAAATAGATCGAAACATAATGTCCCTGCTATGGCAGAAACATAATAATAGTTGATATATTGAAGGTAGTTGCACACTACTCCATTAAACATTTAATGAGTATGGAAGCTCACAGATTTGATAGATTGATTGAATTTTGTAAAGTTTTATTACAAAGATTAATGGTAACTATTCTTTTACTATACGTTACAAATTAATTTATTTAAAATTTAAAGTTTATGTTATTTTATTTTATGTAGACAAAAGTTAAATGTGATTATTTTTAAGTTTATGTTATTTTATTTTATGTAGACAAAAGTTAAATGTGATTATTTTTAAGTTTATGTTATTTTATTTTATGTAGACAAAAGTTAAAAGTGATTATTTTTAATTTTGGATGTTGTTTACTATAGTATATATGCATCAAGTAGAATGAGCATAATTAAGTTTAGTTTTATGTGTTAGAGTTGTGTGGTGGTTGTAATTTGTTAATTACATGTATAATGTAATCCTCCATATCACTATGAGTTCAATCCTACCTTTCATTGAAACATAGAATCTTAACTTGCACTACAATAACAACATAATAATGGTTATTTTGCAAATTACTTAGATAGTGTTTTTTTGTCACTAACACATGTGCCTCTCTCCTCTAATGTCAACAGTTTTATTTATAGATTAAATGTGTTAATATGTCAACGAGGAGGGTTTCCTTCTCTCTCCTTATCACTCTTCTTCCATATGCTATTAGTTATATCTTCTTCTTTAATGTTAATAGTGTTATTTATAGATTAAATGTTTTAATATGTCAACGAGGAGGGTTTACTTCCCTCTCCTTATCACTCTTCTTCCATATGCTATTAGTTATGTCTTCTTCATTGGCCAATGGAGTTCTTTAGCTCCACTATGGAAAGGTATTAACTCACCCTTGCAAATTCTTCTATGTAGATCCACCATGAAAGGAGCACCCTACTCACCCCTGCATGTCCCCCTTCCCATTGCAAGTTCTTATATGTAACCCCTCCATGAAAGGAGCACCCTACTCACCCTTGCATGTCCCCCTTCCCCTTATAGTGAGCCTCGTCCAAGGCTCACCCCACCCTACTCATCTCCCATCTTGCCACATTCGAGAGTTAGGAGGCCCCTCCTCAACCTATTCACATACACATATGCGGCTTATCACACCCTTATGATCCCCTTGCCCCTTCCACCTAATCATCTCAATCGTTACTTCCACATCATAAAAAAAAAACCACCCTTACACACATGATCACCCCCACACCATCCTATTACTCTCATTAGTTCTCTTTAGCATGCGACTCTTTCTCTGTGAAAAACTAGTTATGTCTTTTTCCTTCTCATAAAGTCGGAGATAAATGTGTACTTTCACTCCTAACTCTAAATACACACCTCCAACTTCTACTCCATTTTTATGAATATAATACAATAAAAAGAAATGTAAAAAATAAGAGTAAAATAAATATACACTTTTTTATATTTAAAAAACCAATAAAAAAAAAGTGAATGTTTGTATTTTTTATATGAACTAAACCAAATCCAACCTGAATTTGGTTTGAAATGTTCATAGCTTTAAATGTGAGAGGAGAAGACAAATGGCATGAGTGGATTGAAATAGATCAAAGTTTTGAATGTTACAAGAAAGGATGGATATTTTGTTCATGACAATGATGTGAGTGCCATGTTTTAATTCGTGGATATATAGAAAGCTTAAGGTTGCTTGGTGGAGGGTCTTTATGCATAAGAGGGTACTTCAAACTCTTTATATATGCTCCTTTAATACGATATAACATGAAGTTAAAAAATATATTGTACTTTATTTCTATGAGTTGTAAATGGTTCTACACACAAGGAGGACATATAACATATATATAAATTCACCTCTTACATTTTTTGAAAACGATATCTTTAAAAGCAAGTGTGGATATGCCATTCGAACTTGAGCTTTCCATGAATTATATAACAAAAGGAAGCTTGAGATAAAACTTTGTACTAAACATGGGAAAATCCTTATCATGTAGCATATCCTTTGCTATCCCAATTATTGGCTTGTTCTTCATGTCTGAGACTCCATTTTGTTGTGGGTTATATGGCACAATTAGCTCCCTCTTAATCATGTAATTTGTATAGAACTCCTTGAATCCCCTCGAGGCATACTCGCATTCATTGTTTTATATGAGCACCTTGATCATTCTTTTTGTCTGGTTCCACAAGATCTTTGAACTCTTGGCACTGAATGAATACCTCATCCTTGGTCTGCATAAAATAGATCCAGGTCTTCCTGGAATAATCATCGATAAAGAAGACATAGTAAATGAACCCTCCAATATACATTGTTGACATGATCCCACATAAATATGAATGGATCAAGTCCAAAATCCCTTTGGACCTATTGTCACTACTAAGAAAAAATGTCAAGTTGGTGTACTTTCCCATAGCACACCCATTGCACACTCTATGTTGATCAAAATTAAATTCTAGAAGCCCAATCATGGCCTCCTTATGCACCTTGAGTGCTCCATGATGTAAATGAGCCATCCTTCTATGCCAAAGCTCCCCCAAATCTCAGCCACTATTATTGCTACTAACCAACGCACTGGTAGGCTCAAACTGCAGCTTATACAGTTTGTTCCTCCTCACTCTCAACACTTTTCACATGTTATCATTGGAGCCCTTTGGATGTATAAATATTTTTCCATATGGGAAAGTGATCACATATCCCTTGTCTTCTAAAGCTGAAATAGAAATCAAATTCTTAGTCAAACTAGAAACATAAAATACATCATTAATTGACAAAGGCTTACCAGACTACCTCTAAAACCTCACAATCCCACTGCTTGTTGTCCTGTACTCAGAATTATTGCCAACTTCAATGTGGAAATATGCATTGTGCCCCCTCAATTTGTTGAAGTACTCATGTACCCTTGTCATGTGGCATGAAGCACCACTATCAATGTACCATGTACCAGTGACCATGGAGCTTGATAGACACACTATGAGTGAAAAAAGCATTCTCAAATCTAGTTTCAAATGCATCCATATCAACTATAGAAACCATCTGCTTCTTAGGTTTTCCCTCTTCTTGTTGGGACATTGGCTGGAAAAATTTCCAAGATGATGGCAAGCCAAACATTTGACCTTTTTGGTGTCAAATTTCTTCTTTCTACCCTATTTTGAAGAAGTTCCCTCAGCATAACTCTTCTTGTTTTTCCCATTTTCTCTTTGATGTGAAAGCAAGGTTCTCTTCATCTTCATATTTATTTTTCTGCTCTCCACATTGAGACCCCTCTCAGATCACTTCTTGAATAAAATCATCCCACATCCTATCCAAAGTGGGAAATTTCTCATGGCCCACTATGCACTTGAAAAACACTTCCCATTGCTTTCCAAAACCATTTAAGGCAATGCGTACCTGCTCTTCTTCTGGGAAAATATCCCCCATTGTTGCTAGCTCATCCCTGACCTGTGTGAGCCTATTGAGGTAGGATACCACACTCTCACCCCTAGTCATCTTGGTGCCATGCAACTTATCCCTGAGAGCCATCTTTTGGTTATGGTTGTCACTTTGATATAGCTTGGTCAACACATCCCATGTTTCTTTTGTTGTCTTCTTCTCAACTATATGTGGAATAAGATGGTCCTTAACACCATCCAACAAAATCCTCTATGCTCTGGCTTCTTTCACCTCATGGAGATCCAAGGTAATTGGATCATGAACAAAGACAAGGACCATTGTGCTAACAAATGCCCACAACTTGTTCTTCTTGAATAGAATTATAATCTTGACCTTAGATTGAAGATAGTTTGATTCCCCCTCAAGCCTATCCTCATACCTCACGATGGTAGCCATGGAAACTTTAATTTTGGGTTGTTGGAACCTTCATAAAAATTACAAAAATATTCCTTACACTTGAACCCGTGACCTATGTGCAACACTCAAAATTTTCCTCAGAGGCACTGCTCTGATACCATGTTGAACTTCTAATACCCATCACATGACTAAATAGTCAATAGTCTTTAACTCCATAAATTATTAAAACATAAATAAAATATGAACTATGCTAATTTAATGCAATTGAGTATACAATACATGCTTACAAAGGGGAAATAAACTCAATCACACACATACACATAAAATTACCCTCGAAACCCCAGTATGGGGAAAACCAACAGAGGAAGGGATTTTATTGAGGCTCTAGAGGAATTATTACAGGAAGTACAATTCATAAATTTCTTATAAATTTCTAGGAACAATTTTTCTCTCCTTAGGCACTATATGAACTGGCTACCTCAACACTCCTTTGTTGTAGTTGTACAACCCCTAGTATGGCCTTCTCTTGGTTAAAAGTATGGCTTGAAAATGACCCTATTTCCTGTTGCAATTTAAAGTTGAGTTCAACTTGTCCTAGATGAGGTCGTACGACCCTCACTCACCCCTCTTTTCTATTGTGTGACTTGTCCTAAGTAAGGCATGTTGTTGGCTTCCTAGTATGGTCTATTTTTGGTCTCTTTCCTTCTACATTCAGTGCCGAGATTCACCCTCTTCAGTTTTTTTTCTCCCTAGCACAAATCACCTTCGCTTCCTCAACCTCAAGTGCCCTCTTTCTCTTTGTTGTAGGATAAATTTACCTCGCAAGAATTACCTCCCTTAGGCTCTTCCTAGACCTAATACAAAATAGAGATGCAAGCTAAATAATTTTCTAGATCTAAATCATACATGAAGAAATATCTAAGATGAAAGAGTAGAGGACTTACTCAATAGTTCGATGGTTGTCTCTGCATTCTCCTTGGTCATTCAGTCCTTTGAATATGTCCTTCATTTTCATGAACGTAGATATGCACACATAAGAACACCAAAAAACATCTCTTAGAAGATCAAATGTAACATGTATCAATCATTGATAGATCTAATAATATGAAATAAAGACATGAAAATATTAACTCTCTATAAAGATTATAATCACCATATACAATCAATTAGAGGGGAAAATCATGTGCATCTTCTATTAATAAAGAAAAAATCTTGCATCTTACAAACAAATAGCTTGATGAAGCTTATCCCAATTTCATTGCCGAGGCTCCGTAATCAATATAAAATTATAAGTTTACTCTTTCTTTTTCTCCCCTTTTCCCATGAGAGGCCCTCAATATATAGGATTAAAGAGATGAGATAAAGGATAACTCTTAGACACTCGAAACAAAAAGATTCTCGATGTAGAATTACAATCTGAGCTTTGATCCCATCTTGTTGTAACCATTCCTAATTTGAGAGTATCAGGATTGGCCACGCCATGCATTCCTATAGGATGTGACCGATCGCGATCTATAAGAGAGCAAGGCATGACCATCAATTTGGGTCACGATCTGTAAAAGGAAAACTCATGACCAGGAAAAAGGATGGTGTATACCCAATGGAAAAGTGGCATAACTCGGTGTTTTAGTCGGATAACTTCTAGATAATATCCATCAAGTAATCAGGTGGAAAATAATTGTATAACAGATGCCCCCTAATGTATGAGGTCATAAGAGGTGTCTGATGGCCGAAATACTTTACGATTTTTTTTTATGGAGATTGAGGTGAAGCAAGATGGGAACAAGCTAGCATTAGTCCTACACAAATAAGAACATCCCCGAGGAGGGAATACCCATGCTTGGTAATAAAAACTAAGCATAGCCACCAAAAATAGTACATTGTAGATCCATGCATGAAGTAGCTGACTAGATCATGGCCATGAACTAATACATTATGGATCCATTTCAAAAGTGAGAACATATCCAAAACCAAGTACACAGGTGGATCTCTGTCATAGTATACAAATCAGTGAGATGACTCAATGTCCAAGCGATCTCTGAAGAACTCATGAATAACTCCATCACAACTTGGGAGAGGATGTTGTAAAGGAATGATGCGGTCCCAACCCAAGGTATTTGTCTCAAACCCTGAATGGTATGAATCTATAGCATGTGAATAGATGAGATGATGTCGAGCATGGTAGAAATCGTCTGATTACTAGCCATTAATGGATACCGTCAACAGACACGAGGAAATCCACCGATGATGATGATGGACCCCAAGATACCTAATACAATCTAGAAAGTGTGAAGATATGAGATGTAGTCTAACACTTGTATATTCATTCAGTAGGAGCCAATGAATATGTAAATCCATTGTTGGTAATGAGAGGGAACTTGCCACTGATGCCTGCAAGACCCAAGGTACTAACTGGTTTCTATATTTTGATCCTGGATAATTATTTGGTGTTGATAGGATGGAATCTATTGAAGGAGGGCCTTGATGTATCCCCCATCAATCGACACAAACAAAATAAGGTATATGGTGTATAAAGTAGAGTATAATTGACTCAGGGATGGCTAGCATAAATGGGCTGAAGGAATGAAAATGGCTGACATGGGTGAACTTCCCTTGAACAAAATGGCACAAAAAATAACTTGACTTGGTAGCATTGACTCGATAATGACCAAAACACTCACCATGGGAGATTGGAAGAGTGATCAGTCGACAGAGTCTAAGAACTCAGGGAGATGGTAGTGATTCAAAGAAAATGGATAACCCAACCGTGATACATAGATGTAAAATTGGTGCATAGTTCAAGGGAGACTTGATGGATGACTGCCATTTGTGAAGATGACTAGATTGAAAACCCCTCAAATTATCCCTCACCATGAATGATGAGTACCCCTTTTTTATTTTACGATCTTGAGGAGGATAAAAAATTCTCTTTACAGCTCATCTTTGATGAGTCCCTCATCACATGTTTAACGAACCTAACAAAGGAGGGGTTTGATCCCATATGGGTCCTTCAATGTATAATATTATGAGTCTAGAGAAAGTAAAATTAATGGTATTTTCACATTTAGAGAGTTTTAAAAGAACTTAAAGAAGACTCCAAAGGTATTCATTTTTGTAAATTTAGTCCCTCGAGCCCAAAAAATGTATAAAACAATATAAGGGAGAACTCTTCTAGCCAAGGTTGACTAGAGTATTCCTTTTTCATAATTAGTCCATCCGGTCTGAAAAAGGGTTAAAATTACATTGAGTAGACATCCTTTCAAATTCGTTTAACGTGTGTAAGTAAAAAATCTCACTCGACAATCTTTTCAAGTTTAGGGAGTCTAAAAAAAGATTAAAGGAGACTATAGGGTGTAACTTTGTCATGGTTGGTTACCGAGTGCGACAAAGGGGTAATAGTAAGCTCAGTTGGAGAGAACAAGTGGTTTGCAATGAAGTTCCAGGCACATGAAACATGACTTAATCAATGGACTACAAAAAGAAACACGGCAAATGATGACCACTCATAACAATAGTTCTCGTCCAGGGGTGTTGTAAAATGGGAGAAAATAGATGGCTAGCGGTCAAGAATGGTTGCGGTGAAATAAGAAATGGAAGAAAATGGAAATGTAGCAGAAATAAGCAGTGAGACAACAATACTAATAAAGTGTGACCATTTAAACAACAACAATGGTGGGAACCCCCTTGGAGAAGGATAGAAAAATATAAGGAAAGAGAGTGAATGTGGCTCAATTTCAGGGGATAAAACACTATGGAGGGTTCCCAGTCCCTACAAGAAAATCATAGCATGGGAACCAAATAGAAATATGGGTGCTAACTAGAGCGCCCATGAAGGGTAGGTATTATCGACCCAGTTACAATGTGCAAAAAGAGTGGCTAATGTCGCAACTGGTCAGGTTTGAACCTAAGGCATAGTACTCGCAGTATGGGTGGTTAATAATGCAGGGAAGAACCTATCTCTATATTTCATTTTAGAGACACACACCTCAAGTTTAATGGATGTCCCCATTGTTGTAATAAAAATGTCCCTAGAATCTTATCAACACATGTAAACTAGATTCTCAAGGTCAAAATGCATAGTGAAATCTCAAAAATAAAATGTTTTTTGGATTTTTTTGATATGATGTACACAAAAAAAAAGGCACTCACACCACACACGTATGTACAAGGAACTACACATATTGATAATTTACGCCAAGTAGATCCCATTGCTAGGCTCAGGAAAATAATATTTTTCATAATCGATGAAATCATGAGCCATTATTGGCATCATATGGCACACCATGTCAGGGCCATGCCACATAACGATACTTATCATGAGTGATTTTGTGAGATATGGAAGCTCCTTGATGGGATCCATCAAGACATGAGGGAAGTACAAAACTCAAATATTTGGTGGAAGGGGTAGTAGATAATTCACTGGAAAGTTATGAAAAAAGATAACCAAGGTGGAAAAGGGTCAAGACTGGGAGGTCTAATGGATGTCCTAGCCTATGCCCCCAGTTTCAAATCAAAACTCATTTTGTTAACTCTCATCAGTTCCAAATCAGGGAGAAGGAAGGTGTGATTATCCTCATCCTCTCTGGGCTTATCAATGGAAGCCATGAAGTTTGGGATGGCCTCTTCTGAAGGAAACTTAGTATCTAGGAAATCATGTGAATTGAGAGATTCTACAACCCATACATACAGAGAAGGTTGATCACACTCCACATGAGGATGGATTTGTTTACCAGTATCAATAGATTTTGATAGGATGGATACTCATTGTGAGTTAATATCCTCGGGATGAGGTACCACCCAAGGACCAACGGACCTGAGGGATCCACCGGTATATGAGAAAACCATATTGATAGGAGATGTTGGTCCTAAAGTCTGCATGTGATTGCTAAAGGGCAGAGCTAGACCACCTCACATTATGAATGATTGATTTTTTTATTTATGGGTCAGTTAGAGGGTTGGTTTACCAAGACATGGGCATGGTTTGGCTGGCCAAATGATATGGATGAGGGTCCTCCTTGGTTGGTGGCACAATAAGGACAAACAAGTGAGACATTAAAGGTAAGAAACAAAGAAAAACAACAAACCATTCAATGAACAATCTGTTGCCATAAGTTTAAGTCTTAAAATGTCATTTCAAGCATTAAACATGTACCAAAAACATAGTTATTCCCACAGGTTGCAACAAAAACAAATATTCATCAAAGAATAGTTGTTATCATAGGTTGAATATTAATAAAGACAAGTTATACAATAGCTAAAGGAAAAGAGATATACTCCGACCAAATCAAAATTGTATTCAAGATAAGAGAAACACATACGAATTTGGACACAAACACACTGTCATCAATAGTATCTTCTCTAGGTAGAGAGATTTAAGTCATGCACAGAACGGGTCCAACCAGTTGTTGTATTGATCTTCTTCTCCCAAAAATCAAACCCTTCTAACATACAAAGAATGCCTATTTATCACAAATGTGGAGGCCCTCTACCAGTGTGGAACTAAGGTTTCGCTCTACACATCGACTGTAAAACAACTTATTAACTTAACTAAAATACATTATTGGAGTATGTTAAGGAATAATCCAAAATTTACTTAACAAAAAGGAGTGGTTCTTATCACACAAAAAATACCACTTATTATGCCTAAAACTAAAAGAGTCTTGAACTAAGCAATTAAAAACTTCTACCAACAATAAAACTAGACTAATGCATGCGCTAGAATGAACTGTGATTTGACAGAAAATGACTAGGAGTGAAAGAACTAAGTTCTTCAATGAGAACCGACATGCATGCATGTTGTTTAAGACCACTGGACATAACTGGATATGTTGGCAGTGTTTTTCCCCTACTTATCTCCTGGAGGAAAGAAGCAAGTCGTACGACGTTTTTTCGAAGTCATTGATATTCTCTTTACAGTATGGATGTGTAGTTTCTCAAGTTCTTGGTTGTGGAGTTGTAGGGTCCAGATTCCAGAAATTTCGTTTTGTATTGTTGGCTATCGTCGAACTACTGCTAGATGAGAAATCTGATGATGTGGACTGGCTTGATGTTCCCTGGTTTGGCGCCTTTTTCAAACTTCAAATATTCCTTTAACATAGATACACCACTCCAAAAATTCAATGTTAGGTAGTTTTGGAGTGCAAAATATTCATATCTCCCAGAGGCCCAGACTCCTGGAGTCATTAACCACCACTTTCTCTAATTAACCTGGGATTTATCCTTAAAAATTTGGTGTTTCGGCACTTCGAAAATTTGGGGGTTCGAAGGTTGTGAATGTTGAGTTTGAGAATCTCCCAAAGTTACAATGTTGTGGAGTGATGTGACAGTTCAAGACCCACTTCGATTGTTTAGGGCTCCGACACTTCAGAGGTTCAGAGAACTGTGCTCTCTTTGAGTTGAAATCCGCTGTAGTGCTAAACTCTCGGAGTGACATGGTGGCCTGACATCATATCGCTAATGTGTCACAGAAAGAAGGGTGACACATGTCACTTGAAATAGTATAGATGATAGACCCAAATATGATTGAAATGAGTGCCACATGTCATTGCTTATGAGTGCCACGTGTCATTCTAGAAGAGTGCCACGCGTCTCTGACTCTTTAGTGCTTCGAAACTTCTACAATTTGCGTTTTCTCTGGGTTGGAATCTCCCGAAGTGATAATATCTCAGAGTCATTAATTCATGATTATTTCTAATTGATCCAAGGTTAAGACATTTTTACCATCAAATACTTCAGGAGTTCGAGAGTTCTTGTGTTGCTCTGAATTGAATCTTCTGGAGTGGTGATCTCTCAGATCTGACGTGTCCACATGACATCATTGTGTCAAAGTGTCATGAAAAGAGAGTGACACGTGTCACCTAGAAATGGGTGGATAATGCAACCAAATAACCTTAAATGAGTGCCACATGTATGCACCAATGGATGCCATATGTCTCTGGCTCTTCAATGCTTCTTGAATGTAGAGTATGAATAACTCCCAAATGACTGATCTCTCAGAGTGGTGTGGAAATTCAGGGCTTCAACGCTTCGACACTTCAACACTTCAAAGGTTTGCACTTGTTTTTAAACCCCCCATGATTTTGAAACTTTGAATGCATGAGAGTCGTTGATATAAACTAATTGTTGGATCTCCACCATTGAAAACTGAACTTGTCTGTTTTCTTACAATCTAAGCTCGAAATCAACTGCTCTAAATTGATATGTTTTTCTTTGGATGTTTCCTATCCATACAAACAATTTGGTCGACCTGATACAAGCTCAATTGATGGAAAACATGATGACAAGTATTTCGAACCAAATCACGACATGCAATTATCCTTCAAGGAAGAAAAGAACAATTTGTGCAAAGAATCAATCAAGAAAGATAATGATGAAAACAAAGTCATTTAACAATGGGGAAACTGACTTGACCAACCAAAAGAGGAGTGATTTTATGAAGGCATAGGGAAATGAGAGAGGAGGGGCAGGGGTGAAGACTTGGGTCTCAACATGAAAGATATGGGTAGTTTCATGTCTAGGAAGGGGGAATATCCCCATAAGAGATGGATCTTTAAGCATACCTATACCGACACTTTCATACCCCCTCGAAGACTCACCTATGAAAGGAACATTGGTTCTAAGATCAGCTCACAAGTCGGGTGTGCAATAATCAAGTTGATCGATGGTAACTATATTTCCTTGATGGGGAAAATGTATGATGCAAAATACAATGGATGCAACATCCTTCATTGTGTAGAACCAAGTGCAACCCAAGAGAAGATTATAGTCGAGTGTGGTGTCTACTACTTCAAACTCTATGGAGACAATCTTTCCCCCGAGCTCAATGGATAAAGAGGTAAGAATTCCATGGGATTTGAAAAAATGTCCATCAAAATATTTTAGGATGGTTTGAGATGTGGTGAGCTATGGAGAACCAAGGGATTTCTATCATGACAAATACATAATGCAATTGGTCACTCTTTCATCGATCACCATATGAAATATATTCTTGTTAAGAAAACCAACTGTGATTTGCAATGCTAGTTGGTGTGAGAGACGCAACTCACTCTGTTTTGTGTCAAAAGAAATATTTTTTTACTCTGAAGGGTTGATTACCCCTATGAATGATAGAAGGGATTTTCATTGTGAAGGAAAACTCTACAATACTTCGAGTGATAGCATGGCACATGGTTATCGAGAGAGATCTTCCACTATGTTATATTATTGAGCTACCCTAACATTTATATTATGGGTAGTCCATCGAAGTACCCCTTTTGTTAGGAGGATTGTAGGTAAAAAAAATGGTTTCTCGAAAGTGAGAGGGCCATTGGGTGGTGTAGTCAATGGAGGATCCTTAGATGAAGGTTCTCCTTCTTGGGATTCATAGTTATTTTCTCTGGTGGATAGTTCCACCGTAGATTTAACCATCATAATATTCATAGTTGAGGACCCTGTATTGCCCCCAGGTGGGGCTACAAGAGCTTGTGCTACCATTTGTTGTTGTTGTTGGGGGGGAGGAGGATTGGTTAATACCACTATTTGGGAATAAGATCCCCCTTTCTTGAGGCATTGATGAACATCAACAAGGCGAGGGTGGTCTTTTGTGAAGTGGTCCTCCTTACATATCATGCAAGGGTGTATTTCCTTTTTTTTTTCCCCGGCATTGGAGTCTTAGGTTTTTGTACTCTTCTTATGGTTAGAATATTTTTTGGATTTATCCTTATTTTTCTTCTTGCCTCTAGGTTATTGAGATGAAGTGGATTGGACCACATTCACCTCAAAGGTTTGTGTGGGAGAGGGAGCATATTTGGTATTGGTACCAGTTTGGGATGAGGCCGGGGTGGAGGTTGGATGTATTTGTTTCCCAATCAATTGAGTTGTAGAATATAGTTTTATGGAACCTACCAAGTTGTCAGCATGGGATTCCGAGGATGGTTGAGATGGGTCGTTCAATGGTCAAGGAGAATGAGTAATCAGATCATATAGTGTGCCATATTGGGAATACACCAAGTCCAAACATTGAGTATGACTAATTGCTTGCTACTCATTAACAATACCTCCCATGGTGACATCTCTAGCAATGGGTGGAAAGAGTGACTTAGTAAACCAATATGCCAGGAGTTGGTCTGGAATTGCATCTTTAATCAATCGTCGTCGACACCTCCATTCATGAATATGATCAGAAATATGAGTGGAGGTGGATTGTCAAAGCGAGGTTAGAATTTCAATACTGATATCATACCAGATTGATAGTTGGAAATGAGTCATAAATTCCATAGCAAGAGAATTAAATTCAAAAAAGGAGTTTTTCAACAGCTTGATATACCATTTTATTGATGAACCTGTGAGACTTCCCTGGAAAAGTATTAATCGAATAGAATCATCCATCAAGGAGTTAGAAAAACACCAAATATGGAAGGTCATCACATGATTCTTAGGATATTGTCTAGGCTTCCTTCAAACTTTTGGATGTCGGAGGGTAGTTTGGAAGGGATGGGTGGCTAGAATGAGGCATGTTGTATGGGATCATTAGTCAAACACAACAAGTCCAACAAATCTAATATAGCTAAAAAGGGAAGTTTTTAGTTTGGTTACGAATACTTGTAGTATGAATGTGGCATCAGGGTACCAATAGGACCATATAAATATTGCGATGGCATTGTAAAACCTTGTAGTCCTCCAATATACTAAGGTTGAGAGGGTTGGGTAGTAGGAATCATGGGGTTCACTGTTTGAGCAGGAAAAGCTCCTTACTAAGGGATGCCTATTGGATTAGGTTGGCCCCATGGAGTGTTAGAAACCCCTAGATATGGTGGTCCAGTATAAAGTCGTGTAGGGCTTGAAGTAGAAGCAATGGCAAGGCATACCCCTTGGATTGAGGTTGGCTTCTAGTAAGGTATTGTCCCCAAACTGGTTGCTGCCCCAAAATTGGTTGTTTCTCCCAAGTTGGTTGTTTCCCCCAAGATGGTGATGGATCCACAATTGAGGGTTTCCCCCCAGCTGGTTATTTCTCCCATGTTGGTTGTTTCCCCCATGTTGAAGAGGGCCCTGCAGCTAAGGGTTTCCCCCCAGTTGGAATTTTTCCCACAGTGTGAGGTATAGAAGAACTTCCCATCTGAACATTTTGTGTAGGATGAACAGTTTGTGTGACTGTCATTGGGTTACCTACTTGACTGGAAGGGGGAAAAACAAGACACTTGTCACAGGGGCTAAGGCAACAACACTATTGTCTACCCGACTAGAGGGAAAAGGTATAGAACATCCAAGCAAATCTCTTGGTGTGAACATATATGCATCCAAGGTGGTGGGAATAGAACTTGATCCATGTGTGAAAGGAGTTATGTTCATGGATGGTTCTGATGGGGAAACCTGGGTTAAAAATGTCCCTCACAATGGAGAAGTGCCATTTGTGGTGACATGTTCCATGGAAACTATCTCGAGATCAAGTGGGTATATCACCACTCCATTTGTATAGTTAGGTGTTGTTGCATCCATGCCAGAAAAATACATATTGGCTGGTAAGCAGTAAGAAGAAAAAGAATCAATAGAGCTTGTTGAAGGAATCTCAACAAGTAGTGGTTTATAAAGACCAATAAAAGGGGCATTTGCAGGAGGGACAAATCCTTCCTTGATGATTTTGACTGCCCCTTTAGGATGGTCACTCGGGGGAGCTATGCTCCCAATATCAGAAGAAACATATTCATTAATAGTTCCTTCATTTGAAGGGTTGTGTGGAAGATCATGTGCTTCAAGTTCCAACCCTTACATTCTATGATATCTTCAAATACCTTGGTCGACAATAGTGAAAGTGTAATAGAAATAAATTTCACTAAGGAAAACTATGAATGTTGAAAGAACACACCCCTAAGAAATCTAAAGGTAATCAACCAAGCGAACAGTAAGTGAAAGGATCTTCTGACGATGGGATATCAAGCCATCATCAAAGATATGAGAAACAATTATGATAATCCTCAGACAACAGTTCCCTAAGGTGCAAGTAAGATCCTGTAGGAAAATACCCTCATGTTTTGCTGAAGCTAAGATTGAACGTTTGTCGTATTGTTTGTGGAGCCTGATTATCTTCTTATTTCATAGGTCTTTTTTTTTAGCTATGTTTATATCCCATGATTACTGTACACCCCTCCACGCGGGGGGTCTTTCCTCCCATGTAGGGTCTGGGGCCAAGCAACCCCCCATGAGGGGTTTGGGGGCGAAGCCCTTGAAGGAAAAATTTCCTTGTAAATGTATATTGTAATTTCATAGTAAATCTAGACCGTTCATTATAAGGTCGCAGATATGATGGTAGAAGTTATGTTAGGGTTTTTTTTCCCTAGAAGGAAACATTCTATTATGAGGGAATTGTATTCAAGTTGTTTATCATTGTGAATATTGTATTCTGAGAGAGGATACTATGACAGAAAGAAGAGGAAGTTACAACAGGTGTGTTGTAGGTTCTATCCCTTCATTTGTTGGATAATAATAAAGGAAGGACTTGGCAATTTCTCTGGTGTACATAGCCCACACTGGGTGAACCATGTATATATGTGTCTCTATTTTATTGTGTATCTTCTGTGTTTTATTTCCACATTTTATTTTATTTTATTGCTCTATGATCTTGTTTTTCTAACAACTAGTATCAGAGTGAAATGTAACTCACTGGAAAAGAGGGTTCCTGGTTCGAGTGGGAGCAATGGCGGAAGATGGAAAGTTTAGGGTCAAGAAATTTAATGGCCAAAACTACTAGTTATGGAAGATGCAGGTAGAAGATTATTTATATCAGAAGGATCTATTCCTACCATTGGGTGGAATAACAAAGAATTTTACGGCCATGAAGGACGAAGAATGGGAGGTTCTTGACAGAAAGGCACTAGGAATGAAATGGCTGAGCCTGGCAGTGTCGATGGCTTTCAATATTTCAAAAGAAAAGACAATGAAGGAGTTGATGGACGCATTGGCTAAATTGTATGAAAAACCCTTGGTGTCAAATAAGGTATTTATAATGAAGATATTATTTAATATAAAAATATCTAAAGGTGGGTCTGTTGCAGATCATTTAAATAAATTTAATACGGTTACTAATCAAATAAGTTCTATACAAGTGGAATTTGATGATGAGCTCAGGGCTCTTCTAATCTTGTGCTCATTTCCAGAAAGTTGGAATGGCTTGGTCATGGCTATAAGTAACTATGTCTCTTGTTCAAACACTTTAAAATTTGATGATGTTGTTGGTGTTATCCTTAGTGGGGAAATGCGATGAAAAAGCATACGTGAGACATCAGGTAATGCGTTAAACATGGAAAACAAAGGAATACAAAAGGATAAAGGAAAGGGATCAGGGAATCGTGGGAATTATATGAAGGGCGGATCCAAATCCAGATTGGGAAAGATAGAGTGATGTAATTGTGGGAAGAAAGGACATCCGAATAAATACTGCAGAGCTCCAAAGAAACAAAGAGATGGACAACAAGAGAAAAATCATAAAGCAAATGTAATAGGTGATGTGTTACAAGATGCTTTGATTCTTTTTGTAGATAATATTTCTGAGTCTTGGGTAGTGGATTCATGGGCTTCATTTCATGCCACACCNGGCAAGGGAAGGTTGCATATCCATATTTACAGATAAGGTGTGGAAGGTCACCAAAGGATCATTGATGATATCAAAGGGAGAGAAGGTAGGTACATTGTATTTATGTACTGGTAATACTGACTCTTATATCTCTTTAGCTTCTACAGGAGTGGATACATCATTGTGGCATCATAGGCTTAGACACATGAGTGAGAAGGGGATGCAAATATTTCAAAAAAGAAATTTGTTTCCAGATCTTAAATAAATTGATATGGATTTTTGTGAGCATTGTGTTTATGGAAAACATAAGAGAGATAGATTTCTCAAAGTCAAAAAAGAAAAGAAGAGTGAAAGGTTAGATCTTGTACATACAAATGTATGGGGACCAACTCAAGTATCATCTCTTGGTGGCTCTCGTTATTATGTTACTTTTATTGATGATGAAACTAGAAAAACTTGGGTTTATTGCATTCGAAAAAAATATGATGTTTTTTATACTTTTAAGAAATGGAAAGCTTTGATTGAGAATGAGACACGAAAAAGGTTGAAGTGTCTCACATCATACAATAGAGGTGAATATTGTATCAAGGAGTTTGATCATTACTATTCATACCATGGGATTCGTAGAGAGAAGACAGTTCCAGGAACACCACAAGAAAATGTTGTGTAAAAAAGGATGAACATGACAATCATGGAGTGTGCAAGGAGTATGAGATTGCATGTTGGTTTTCCCTTACAGTTATGGGAAGATGTTTCATATACTATTGTTTACTTAATAAACATATTACCTTCAAGATCTTTGGATGGTAGAATTCCAGAGTAGGCATGGATAGGTAAAAAGGTAAACTATTCTTTTTTGAAGACATTCAGTTGTGAAGCATTTGTCCATATTGATAAAGAAAATAGAACAAAGCTTGAGGCAAAATCCAAGAAGTGTACCTTTATTGGATACAATGTTAATGATTTTGGTTATCGCTTATGGGATTATGAAAATCACAAAATCATTAGGAGTAGAGATGTCATATTCAATGAGAAGGTCATGTACAAAGATAAGTTACAGGGAAAGAAACAAGAAAAAGATAAAAATAGAATACACGGTGCTTGATGAGATCACTAAAAAATAAATTCCAAAGGTACCAGAAAATCAAAATGTATAACAATAGGAGCAACAAGTATCTCAAACTTCTGCAAGTGTTGTTAGAAAATATACTAGGTTAAGTAGACCCCCTGCACAATACTCTCCTTCATTGTGTTATTTATTGTTGAGTGATTCTGGTGAACCATAATGTTATGAAGAGGCAATGCAGGTAGACACTAAAAATAAGTTGGAGCAAGGCATGACAGAGGAAATTGAATCCTCGGTAAATAACCAGACTTGGGACTTGGTTTAGTTGCCTGCAAGAAAAAGAGCATTGTAGAATAAATGGGTTTACAAGTTGCAGGAAGAAGATGGAGGCAAAAATAGGTACAAGGCTAGACTTGTTGTAAAGGGGTTTGCACAAAAGAAAGGTATATATTTTGATGAAATATTTTCTCCTATTGTTAAAATTACTTCAATTAGGACTATTTTAAGTCTCGTGGTAGTAAAATATTTACACCTTAAACAGTTAGATGTAAAAACAATTTTTCTCCATGGGGATTTGGACGAAGAGATTTATATGCAATAGCCACAAGGGTATGCGGTCAAAGGGAAAGAAAATTTGGTATGCAGGTTGAAGAAGAGATTGTATGACCTAAAGCAAGCTCCAAGTCAATGGTATTTGAATTTTTACAGGTTTATGACACAACAAGGTTATAGTAGATGTCATTATGATCACTATGTTTATTTTAAAAGGCTAGAAAATGGAAGCTATATTATGTAGATGAAATGCTTGTTGCAAGGTCTAATATGTAGGATATAAATGTGCTCAAGAAGAAATTAGCTAATTCATTTGCGATGAAGGATTTGGATGTTGCAAAGAAAATCCTTGGTATGAGAATAACAAGAGACAGGAAAAAATAGAAATTGATATTGTGTCGGGGTGAGTACATAGAGAAGGTGTTGGCGAGGTTTAGAATGAGAATGCAAAACCAATTAGTACACCTTTGGCCATCCATTTCAAATTAACTAAGGAAATGTGTCCCAAGACACAAGATGATATAGAATACATGTTCAGGGTCCCTTATTCATCAACAGTTGACAACTTGATATATGTGATGGTTTCCACAAGACCAGATATTACACATGCAGTGGGAGTTGTGAGCAGGTAAGGTATATGAACAATCTAGGTAAAGAATATTGGGAGGCAGTAAAGTGGATTCTCAGGTAATTGAGAGATAGTGTTACTCATGCATTATATTTTGGAGGTTCAGACACTATTCTACAGAGATATGTTGATTTAGATATGGCAGGTGATAAAGATAACAAGAGGAGCACCACAGGGTATGTTTTTAATGTAGGTGGAACAACAATAATTTTGATTTTGAAACTGCAAAAGGTTGTTTCACTTTCAACAACATAAGTAGAGTATGTTGTTGCTACAAAGGCTAGTAAAGAAATGATTTGGTTACATAGGTTTATGGAGGAATTGGGAAAGAAGCAGGAGAATAGTAGGTTGTACTATGATAGTGAGAGTGCCATTCATCTTACAAAGAACTCAACCTTCCATTCAAATACTAATCATATACATCTCAGGTATCAATTCATACGATCCATCTTGGAAGATGGACATTTGAAGTTGGAAAAGATACATAATAGCTAGAATCCTACAGACATGTTAACAGAGGGAGTAACCAAGGAGAAATTGAGTTCCTACTCAGTTTCAGTTGGTCTTCAAGCATGAAGGTGAAGATGAGAAATTTTCCAGGTCCAAGAAGGATCATAGTCCAACAAATACAACATCGATGGAGTTGTTGAGATCATTCTCTAAGTGGGAGATTATTAGTTGTGGAGCCTGATTATCTTCCTATTTCATAGGTCTTTGTTTTCAACCATGTTTATACCCCATGAATATTGTACACCTTGGAATACTGTACACCCCTCCATGTGGGGGGGTTGCACGGGGGATTTCTCCCCTGCAAGGTCTGGGGGAAACGACCCCCCAAAGGAAAAATTTCCTTGTAAATGTATATTGTAATTTCATAGTAATCTGGACCGTTCATTATAAGGTCACAGATATGATGGTAGAAGTTATGTTAGGGATTTTTTCCATAGAAGGAAACCCTCTATTATGAGAGAATTGTATTGCACTTGTGTATCATTCTGAATGTTGTATTTTGAGAGAGGATATTGTGAGAGAAATAAGAGGGAGTTACAGAGGGTTTGTTTTAGGTTCTATCCCTTCATTTGTTGGATAATAATAAAGGAAGAACTTGGCAATTTCTCTAGTGGACGTAGCCCATGCTGGGTGAACCATGTATATCTGTGTCTCTATTGTATTGTGTATCTTCTATGTTTTATTTCCTCATTTGTTTTTATTTTATTGCTCCGTGATCTTGTTTTTCTAACATGTCACATGTACCAAAAGGAATTCCCCTAGCAGTCACCTGTGTGGAATCATAGGAGAGGTTATTATGTATGCCAATTCACAATGAATGGTTGAGGGGGGGTATAGTCGACAATAAATACTATAAAATGGGCATGGGAATGTCAAACATAAATCCACGACCCAAAAAATAAGAAGACGTGGTGTCACCCTGAGGACTTTCCATGCTTCAAAGCTCCAAACTTGAAATATTCCCTCTAGGCGAATGAAGGAGGGGAAATCAAAACCGATCGGTTTTCTTGACCTTGTGTTTGACTCCCGTGCGATAGGATATTTCCCAACTAACATTAATTGATACTATTGGAGTTTTACTCTCTCTAGTATTCTACAATCTCATTTAATAGCCTTGGATAGTTTACTCAGTTCACCCTAATCCAAAGGCCCTATCTGTATACTATTGTTAGTGTGCTATAAAACAAAATATGTTTAATTAATTTTGTTAAGCACGTTTATTAATTTTAATGGTTGTTTTACTCAGTAGGGTGCATGAATATTAAAAGTATGATGATGTGATGATTCGACTCCAAAAACATGCAGAAAGAATGAGATGCAAAGATCTCTCTTTCAATGAATTCTTTCCGAGGGAAGGATAATATATATTTTTCTTCTTAATGCACATAAACACCCAATAACATGAAACTTTCACTTTTCCTTTATCAAATGGAGAAAATTTGAAATGTCAAACTATCAAATTAATGTCTCTGAAATCTCAAAACAAAGACTTGATCTAAAATATGTACCAAAAACACTCCACCTATGAAATTAGAATGCAAAACATTTGTTTTCTTCATTCCAAATTGCATGAAAGCTCACAAGAGACTCTTGTTTTTCTCTCTCTTTCAATCAAAATGAAAGGATTCAATGGCACTTGAAAAGAATTCAAAATATAAAGAAGATGAAGGAAACAAGCACACAAGGAATACAAGATTCAAGCACAAGGATGTCTTAAACACAGAAAACCCAAGCTTTCAATGCTAAAAAAAAAAATTCAAATGACTTGAAAAAAGGTTGCAATGATCACTGTTGGAACAGATCTGAGAAAGACCTATGAGACTATAAGGAAAGACAGAAAGCAGATCTGGGATAGATTTGAAGGATTCATTCCCTTCAAAAACAATTTTTTAGTGGTTGATCGCAATTTGTCAATTAAGATAGAGTGATTAGGCACACGCTATACTTGGAGAGACTTATGAAAACAAGCACTAGTCGCACCGCTCAATGTTATTTCTAGGTGGTCATGTGCTATAATGGAGAAATTACCAACCAAAATGGTTGGGGTCACCCTGTGTGCACGGGACACTCACGAACACAATCATACAAGTCTGAAAACTAATAGATCTCAGGCAGATCTCTCATATATGAGACTGAATACTTTCAAACAGACTCAGAAAAGACTGATGGACATAATGAAACAAAAAATGAGGCTTAAAACATGAAAGGATGTTGGGAATATGAATTCAAAAGTTAAGGAAGAAAACTAAATAAAAAGTAATGACTTCCTCAGTAGAGTAACCAGTATATTGTAGGATAAATGTACCCTATAGGAGTTACCTCCCTTAAGCTCTTCCTAGACCTAAGACAAAATAGAGATGCAAGCTAAATAATTTCCTAGATCTAAATCATACATGAAGCAATATCTTAGATGAAATAGTAGACTAACTTGATAGTTCGATGGTTGTCCCTGCATGCTTCTTTCTCATTCAGTCCTTTGAAGATGTCCTTCACTTTCATGAACATAGATCTGCACACATAACAACGCCAACACACACCTCTCACAAGATCAAATGTAACATGTATCAATCACTGGTAGATCTAATAATATGACATAAAGACATGAAAATATTAACTCTCTATAAAGATTAATCACCATATGCAATCAATTAGAGGGGAAAACCATGTGCATCTTCTATTAATAAAGAAAAAAACTTACAACTTACAAAAAAATAGCTTGATGAAGCTTCTCCCACTTTCCTTTCCTAGGCTCCATAATCAATCTGACATTATAAGTTTACTCTTTCTTTTTCTCCCATTTTCCCATGAGAGGCCCTCAATATATAGGATGAAAGAGATGAGATGGTGGATAAATATTAAACACTCAAAATAAAAATCTTCCCGAGGTCTAATTACGAGAAATCTGAGCTTTCACCCCATCTCATTTTAACCATTCCTAATTTGAGAGTAACAGACCGGTCGTGCCCTGCATTCTTGCAGGATGCGACCAATCACAATATGCAAGAGAGAAAGTCATGACCATCAATTTAGGTCACGATCTATAAAAGGATAGCTCATGACCAGAAAAAAAAAATGGTGTATACTCAAGGGAAAAGTGACATAACTCAGTGTTTTAGACTAATAACCTCTAGAGAATATCCATCAGGTAATCATGTGGAAAATAATTCTATAACACTCTTCTCAAATAACTGATTGCTCATCCCTCACCCTCATCCTTCTCTTTATCTTTGGATTCACCCTCCTTTAGTCTTGAGATGTGTGCCTAGCTCATCCTCCAACACTCAATATTGGTGCACCCCACTAGCATGGTCCCTACTCAGCACTCAAACAAAAATTTCTAAAGAAACCTTAGAAATTGGGTTCCAAAAGCCAATGTGATGCAGGATCATCCACACCTCATCAAGCGAGTCAGCGCGTGGAGAAAGAAAAGACAGTTGGATGGCGCCAGCACCAAAATTTTAAATCACCTTGATATCTGTTGCGCCGCCATTTGAATGAAAGCATTCATAATAGAGCGCACTTGTACATTGTAATGGACCTTGAGAAGATAAGCTCTCGTCCTTAGGTAGTAGAGGCACTTATTAGATTTGGTGCAGGTAGATAATATTTAGTGCAGGAAGATAAGATAATTAAGTCTAGATTAGACAATTTTGCTTTCGAGAGGGAAAACAGAGTATAGAAACCCTTTTGTATCATTGTAACATTACCAACATACAGATTATTCAGCATTACCATTGAGAGCAGGAAGAGAATCGCAGAGAGCTTGTGAAGAATCCCCATGTACAGATATTGAATTAATAGGAAAGCTTTGATTCAATTTCATGGCTGTGATTCTTCTCTGCGTGTTGTTGATATTATGCTGTTGCATACTTGCTTATTTTTATGCTTTCGTCATATATGTAATTTCATGGAAGATTAGAAATCTGGGAGAGAGGTGAGAATAAGTCTCAAATTGTTTCTCTGTTCGAGCCAGGAGATTCCTGCATAGAGTGCAGTTGAATTCCTCTGCATAGAGTGCATTGAGGGCTCTATAGTTAAACTCTTATTCTCCTCTATCGGAATTGTGTTGGGTTATTCGAACCGTGCAGGTGAAGATCCGGTTGAATCGATGTCTCACAGGCGAGCCTGGATAAAGGAGAACAGGAAAGCCTTAATTCAATTCCCATAGATGTGTTTGTTTTCTGTGTGTTGTTGGCGTTATGCCTTTGCATACTTACTTCTTGTTATGTATTTCTTTCATATGTTGGGTATGTGATTTTATGGAAGAATTGAAATCTGGATGTCTCAGAAGTGAAAGGTCGGGTTGTTGTTACTGTGAGTGCACCGGACTTGGGAAAACTTCATCACTGTCGAGAGTGGTTGAAAGTCGAGTACAGAGAGTGGGCTCAACAGATCTCTGAAGGAGTCAGAGTTGGTAAAGCTCAGGAGGGATAGTTCCTTTACTTCATTGTGGGAACAGACCCCGTGAAGTTCACGCAGGAGAAGGTGGCGGAACAAAGGATTCATCAAGAGGAAGAGAATCGACGACTTGAAATCATCATGAAGAATTCACGAAGTACTGACGATCGTTGATTCATGGATAAGTTGCGTGTCATTTAACCCTTTAGTGTAGGGCACAGCGTCATCGCATATCGGCGTTCGACGTTTGGTAAGGTAAGAGCTTACCCTTTGAAATCGCGAGTGGCGATTTCCCGATTCAACGGGGGCCATCGATTAAAGCGGGGACAGGTGGCAAGAGATCCCACGGGATTAGAGAATCGGGGATTAGCGTTCGGAGTTTCAACACCAAGGAGCGCTTGTATTGTAGATCTGCGATCTGCGAATTCC
>JASDQU010104794.1:0-11050 GCA_032191745.1 Picea mariana | reverse complement strand
AGAGAAGGTCCTGGTGGGGAGCGACCGTCCGTCAAGGGCAGCTCGCGTCACAATGAAAAATCAGAAGTATGATTTTTCATACTTTTCCTAAGTTAGACTTAGGCCAAAAGTAAATCAGTTGTCTCGGGTCATATTTAATGTCCCCTACATGCCTTGGAAATTAGGTAAATGCATGAACGACAAGAGGCAGTGTTGCGAGTCTCGCGATATCGCGAGATCCGATCTCCCGATTGGCAAAGAGAGGATTTCCGGTAGTGTTACTGTGGGTAAAGAACTCCTGAGGGAGTTGGAAGAGCATTGACTCTTCGAGCCTGTGCGAAAGAGAGGGTCCTGGTGGGGAGCGACCGTCCATCGAGGGCATCTCGCATCAAGTGGTATCAGAGCGGGAGTTGAAATTCTCTTTGTTCGGGTAGCAGAGAGAAAGAAGCAGATTACAATGCCACTGAGAAGGGAACAACAGTCACCTGAACGTGAAGACAGGGATGCCCGAAGGAGGGGTAGACAAGCAGGGAACCCAGAAATGGAATGCTAGATGCGAGATCTTCGAGCCAGACTCGAGGAAATGGAGACTGTGCAAAGACGCGGAGCCGATGTAGTGGAGTACAGTGATTCGGAGGTAGAAGAGGAAGCTAGACACGACGTCGAAGAGGTCACGGCAGAAGATGCGTCAACCGAGAGGTTGATCAGAACCATCTCCAGGATGAGCTCGAAGACGAAAATGGACATTCCCGTCTATGAGGGGAGTCTAAATGCAGAAGAGTTGCTGGATTGGGTTCCAGCACTCGACACCTACTTCAATTATGAAGATATTGAAGAGGACAAGAAGGTGAGGCATGCAGTAACCAAGCTAAAGGGACATGCAGCCTTATGGTGGGATGAGCTGCAGGAAGACAGACGTTCCAAAGGCAAATAGAAGATAAAAAGCTGGGACAGGATGATCGCTAAGATGAAAGAAAAATTCATCCCCAGAGATTATCAGATCACTCTATTCAGGCGAATGCAAAACCTGAGACAAAATTTGATGACGGTGAAAGAGTACACCGAAGAATTCTACAGGCTCAACATTCGAGCTGGTCATCGGGAGAGTGATGATGAAAAGGTGGCAAGGTACCTAAATGGGCTGAGGTATGACATTCAGGATGAGCTAAGCATGGTTACCATCTGAACAGTTGAGGATGCGTACCAGATGGCTTTAAAAGCCAAGGAGAAATTGAGCCGCAAGCAGGGACAGGGAGGGCGAGGAAGGAGCCAACCCAGAGGCAAAGCGGTTGCCCAGGAGAAAATTCAAAAGCCCAAGGAGGATTGGAGGAGACCTCAGGAAAAAGCTAAAAGAGGTGGAACCTCACAGCAAAGGCAGCAAATTTCTGAGCCGAGGAGGCGGCAAGATGATCAGCAAGGAGGATATGTTGACGTGAACACTTTTCCTCATACCCGAGGTCGAGGCAGAGGTTGAGGGGGAGTTATCACATGTTTTACGTGTGGTAAAGATGGACACAAATCCGTGGACTGTCCAGATAGGAAAATGGACGGAGGGAAAGCTCACATCACTAAGGTGCAGAGGCGTGATGTTGAAAGTGAAGATGCAGACAACGGGAGATCGCTTGGAATGCATAAAATCCTTTTGACACATGAGAAGGAGGTGGAAAGCTCAGTGCAGAGGAGCAGACTGTTCAGAATGACTTGTACAGCCAAGGACAAGAAATCCAAAGTCATAGTTGACAGTGGGAGCACTGATAATATCGTTTCAGTCGAGATGGTGGAGAAATTGGAGCTGACAACAACTAAGCACCCGAGTCCGTATAAAGTCTCGTGGTTACAGAAAGGACACCGGGTAAGTGTCGCTAAACAATGCTTAGTCAATTTTAAAATTGGGAATTATCATGATGAGATTCTATGCGATTTCATTCCCATGGACGTGTGTCATATACTACTGGGTAGACCATGGCAGTATGATAGGAATGTTTTTCATGATGGGAGGATGAACACATACACCTTGGAGAAGGATGGAAGAAGTCATAAACTGCTACCGATAAAAGATAAGGAGGTAAAGCCAGAGGTGAGCAGCACGATACTTCTTATGAGTGGGAAAGAGCTTCTCATGGAGATGGAGAAGAATGAAGATGCACAGTTCTTTGTTGTCAGGAAGCCGAGAATTGTCCTGACAAGCACAAGAGTGGATGACTTGCCGGAAGAAATTCAGCAATTGCTGGGAGAATTTGTTGATATCATTGTGGATGAACTACCTCGTTCGTTGCCACCAGTGCAGAGTGTGAGTCACCACATTGGCCTCATACCCAGAACAAGTTTTCCAAATAAGGCAGCGTACAGGTTGACACCTTAGGAGAACGAGGAGGTCAAAAGGCAGGTGCAAGATCTGCTAGACAAGGGACTAGTCAGAGAGAGTCTTAGTCCATGTGTTGTTCCGACAGTACTAAGTCCGAAAAAGGATGGAGGTTGGAGGATGTGTACAGACTCCAGGGCGATAAATAAGATTACCATCAGGTACAGGTTTCCACTGCCGAGAATGGACGACCTGATGGATTGCCTAAGCGGGGCAAATTATTTTTCAAAGATAGACCTCAAGAGTGGATATCATCAGATCCGGATGAGAGAGGGAGATGAATGGAAGACAAAATTCAAGACAAACAAAGGTTTGTATGAATGGTTGGTCATGTCGTTTGGGATGACAAATGCGCCAAGCACATTTATGAGACTGATGAATGAGGTCTTGCGGGAATTCATCGAAAAATTTGTGGTCGTGTACCTGGACGACATATTAATTTTCAGCAAGACCAAGACTAAACATTTAAAGCACTTGGCCATAGTGATGAGAAGGCTACAGCAGGAGAAGCTGCTGATAAATTTGAAGAAGTGTTCCTTCATGAAAACAGAGCTCATTTATTTGGGTTTTGTGATTTCGGCGAATGAGCTGAAGATGGATCCTGAGAAGGTTGAAGTAATCAGGAATTGGCCATCGCTGAGAAATATCTTTGAGGTAAGAAGATTTCATGGTTTAGCTAGCTTCTACAGAAAATTCATTCGGAATTTTAGTAGAATTAGCGCCACAATGATGGACATCGTGAAGAAGCGGCATAAATTTTTTCAATGGACAACAGAGGCTGAAAGGAGCTTCAGTCTATTGAAGCACAAGATAACAGAGCAACCAATTCTGGTGTTGCCTGATTTTCAGAAGACCTTCCAGGTGAAGTGTGACGCTAGTGGGTATGCTGTTGGAGGGGTCTTGAGTCAGGATGACATACCTGTTGCATATTTCAGCGAAAAATTGGATGATGCGAAGCTGAAATAATCCACATATGACAAGGAGTTCTATGCCATCATACAGGCATTAAAGAAGTGGAGGCATTACTTGATACCCAAGGAATTCATTTTGTATAGTGATAATCATGCGTTGTAGTTCATAAGTCAGCAGGAAAAGTTGAATCAAAAGCATGCGAAGTGGGTAGAGTACATGCAAAATTTCACATTCGTGATAAAACACATTTCGGGGACTGCTAACAAAGTAGCGGATGCTTTGAGCAGAAAGTGTTTGTTGCTGAAGAAATTCAGAGTCAAAACCTTGGGTTTCGAAAATCTGAAAGATATGTATGCAAGTGATGCAGACTTCGGGGAAGTTTATGAAGCAGTCGAGAATCCAGTGCTCAGATATTGGAGCATGTGGATTGAATTCATGATTCAAGATGGATTTCTCTTCAAGGGCAATCAACTATGCATTCTGAATTTCTCCATGAGGGAGAATTTGGTGAAGGAAAAGCATAACGGTGGATTGGCAGGTCATTTCGAGCATGACAAAACATTCGCCAAGCTGAGCGAATCATATTTTTGGCTGGGGATGCGCACTGATGTCAAACGATTTGTTGACCGATGTAGAATATGTCAACACGTGAAGGGCCGAAAATAGAACACAGGGTTCTATCAGTCGTTACCCATACCTGAGAGACCATGGGAGGCAATCAGTATGGATTTTGTTTTGGGATTGCCGAGAACACAGAGAGGATTTGATTCCATCTTTGTGGTGGTGGACAGGTTCTCGAAGATGGCACATTTTATCTCGTGTCATAAGACCAGTGATGCGATGCACATCGCCCATTTATTTTTCAAGGAAATTTTCAGATTGCATGGATTGCCGAGAAGCATAGTCGCGGATCGGGACACGAAGTTCATAGGTCATTTCTGGAGGACGCTATGGAAGAAGCTGGGGACTGACTTGGCGTTCAGCTCAGCATACCATCCACAGACAGATGGGCAGACAGAGGTAGTGAACAGGAGCCTGGGAGATTTATTGAGGAGCCTGGTGACAGAACATCACACCAGTTGGGATCAGATCCTACCACAGGCAGAATTCACGTACAACGATTCGGTGAATCGAAGTACAGGAAAAAGTCCATTCCAAATTTTGTATGGAACACAACCAAGGGGAGTGTCCGAGCTCAGGGATCCAGAACAGGATGAAATGAGCAGCGCGAGGGCTGAAGAGTTCGCTGAGGCGATGAAAGAACTTCACGCGGAGGTGAAGCAACGACTGCAGAATCGAATCAAGGGTACAAGCACAGGGCTGATCAGAGGAAAAGACAACTTCAGTTTGAAGTTGGAGACATGGTTCTAGTGCACTTAAAGAGAGAAAGGTTCCCAAGGGGAACATACAACAAGCTCAAGATGAAGAAGATCGGGCCATGCAAAGTCCTGAAGAAATTTGGGGAGAACGCATATGAGCTCGAGTTGTCGGAGGGCATCAGGATATCTCCGATTTTCAACATTTTGGATTTATACCCATATAAGGTCGAAGATGCAGGAGTTGGAAATGATGAGGAACCAATGGTCCAGTGGTAGAAACAGTTACTAGTTGCACAGAAACCTCAGATGGAGTGCATATTGGACAAGCGGCTGGGAAGGAAGACCAGGAGAAAGTAGTATTTTGAGTACCTAGTAAAATGGAAAAATCACCCTGTGGAGGATGCCAGCTGGGAAACAGAGGCAGTGATACAAAAGAATGGGCATACGCTGCAGGAGCTCATGGACAGGAGCCCATGAAATCTTTTTGAGCCGAGGAGTATGATGCAGGAGCATCCACACCTCATCAAGCGAGTCAGTGCGTGGAGAAAGAAAAGATAGCTGGATGGCACCAGAACCAAAATTTTGAATCACCTTGATATCTGTTGCACCACCATTTTAATGAAAGCATTCATAATAGAGTGCACTTGTAAATTGTAACGGACCTTGAGCAGATAATCTCTCGTCCTTAGGTAGCAGAGGCACTTATTAGATTTGGTGCAGGTATAAGATTTAGTGCAGGAAGATAAGATAATTAAGTCTAGATTAGACAATTTTTCTTTCGAGAGGGAAAACAGAGTATAGAAACCCTTTTGTATCATTGTAACATTACCAACATACAGATTATTCAACATTACCATTGAGATCAGGAAGAGAATCGCAGAGAGATTGTGAAGAATCCTCATGTACAGATATTGAATTAATAGGAAAGCGTTGATCCAATTTCATGGTCGTGATTCTTCTCTGCGTGTTGTTGATATTATGTTGTTGCATACTTGCTTCTTTTTATGATTTTGTCGTATATGTTGTATATGTAATTTCATGGAAGATTATAAATCTGGGAGAGAGGCGAGAATAAGTCTCAAATTGTTTCTCTGTTCGAGCCAAGAGATTCCTGCATAGAGTGTAGTTGAATTCCTCTGCATAGAGTGCATTGAGGGATCTATAGTTAAACTCTTATTCTCCTCTATCAGAATTGTGTTGGGTTATTCAAACCATGCAGATGAAGAGCCGGTTGAATCGAAGTCTCAGAGGCGAGCCTGGAAAAAGGAGAACAGGAAAGACTTAATTCAATTCCCATGGATGTGTTTGTTCTCTGTGTGTTGTTGGCGTTATGCCTTTGCATAGTTACTTCTTGTTATGTATTTCTTTCATATGCTGTGTATGTGATTTTATGGAAGAATTGAAATCTGGATGTCTCAGAAGTGAAAGGTCAGGTTGCTGTGACTGTGAGTGCACCGGACTTGGGAAAACTTCAGCACTGTCGAGAGTGGTTGAAAGTCGAGTACAAAGAGTGGGCTCGACAGATCTCTGAAGGAGTCAGAGTTGGTAAATATCAGGAGGGATAGTTCCTTTACTTCATTGTGGGAACACACCTCGTGAAGTTCACGCAGGAGAAGGTGGCGGAACAAAGGATTCATCAAGAGGAAGAGAATTGACGACTTGAAATCGTCGTGAAGAATTCAAGAAGTACCGATGATTGTTGATTCGTGGATAAGTTGCACGTCATTTAACCCTTTGGTGTAGGGCACAACGTCATCGCATATCGGCGTTCGGCGTTTGGTAAGGTAAGAGCTTACCCTTTGAAATCGCGAGTGGCGATTTCTCGATTCAATGGGGGCCGTTGATTAAAGCGGGGATAGGTGGCAGGAGATCCCACGGGGTCAGAGAATCGGGGATCGGTGTTCGGAGTTTCAACACCAAGGAGTGCTTGTATCGTAGATCTGCGATCCTCGAATTCCCAAAGTGACGGGACAGTGTTGGGCCACGAGGTACAGTGGAATACAGGTGGCATCGCATCGGGGAGTCGGCACCTCGGTGCTCGGATTTTGGGAAGTCAGGTGGTTGACATCGCCAGTGGCGATACCCCGAGGGTTGACCGTTGACTATCGGCATTCGGGGCTCGGTGTTTGAATGACAAGAGGCAACGTTGTGAGTCTCGCGATATCGCGAGATCCGATCTCCCAATTGGCAAAGAGAGGATTGCCGATAGTGTTACTGTGGGTAAAGAAATTCCGAGGGAGTTGGAAGAGCATTGACTCTTCGAGCCTGTGTGAAAGAGAAGGTCCTGGTGGGGAGCGACCGTCCGTCAAGGGCAGCTCGCGTCACAATGAAAAATCAGAAGTATGATTTTTCATACTTTTCCTAAGTTAGACTTAGGCCAAAAGTAAATCAGTTGTCTCGGGTCATATTTAATGTCCCCTACATGCCTTGGAAATTAGGTAAATGCATGGACAACTTCTACTACTACAAATTTAACATTCCTAAAGTAGGGGAAAAGGAACACCGAAGAAAACACAAGGTAGATATGTTGCGAAAGAAAATAAGGTGTTTTTTTTTATATTATAATTTTATGGTAAAAAATTAAAGAAGAATACACATGCTTGAGAGAATAGCCAATGAATAATAGAATTGCAATGTGGAAGAGTAGCCACAATAGTGGAAAAGTTTTATCTAGACCATAAAATAGAATAGCTATTTCAAGAGAGAATAACTAATAAAATAAATATAAGTTTGAAAAGTAAATGTTATAAAGAATTTTCCAAGTATATATAAAAAACAGAAGATTTGTACAATTTTTAAAATCGATATATGCATATATATATATATAGACAAAGATGTGTTATACATAATTTAAAGATAATTTTTTGTATTAAAAATAATATTTGGTAGATTTCCAAATTGTATATTTTAGAGAATTTTTTTTTTATTGCATGTATAGAATTATATTTTTCATTGTAACTATATCACATATATGCCATTAAAATACTATCATTGCATCATAAAATGAATTCTTTATAATAATGCACTCGGTAATACCTTTCACCTATATCTACTCAATGTAGTCACATCCAAAAATTGAAGCAATATTAAGTAACTAAGTTATGTGTACAAAGCTAGACAAAACAAACATAATCACATGCTAAAAATTGAAACAAGATTGAGTAACGTATGTGTCACATACCCACTACCCCAATCAATTTTTTTTTTATTTCTGTAAAATCAGAACCCCCGAATTACCTATGGAGGCCTAGCACAAGCTAGCTCTTTCTCTCTCTCCGTTCCCATGCGATCGCGGGTCATGATCATAGTTCAAGTAAATGCAATGCTTCTTTGTATTTCACGCCTCGGCGCTACAGTGATGTCGAATCATTCGACTCTGCAACCGCCGAACCCCGACAACGCTAGCGACTGGCCAATAGGGACGAATCCCTAAAGGGTTATCAAATGGCCAATAGGAACAAATCCCAATAGGGCTAGAGAATAGCCAATGAGAACAGGCCCCGTCGCACGGTTAAGTGGAGTACAGGTGGCAGAGGGGAAATGTGACATGGTAGTCAACAGGACAGGAGGGGGCCCCATTTCACATGCCACACTATTCCGGACCCCCCCCTCAATAAAGGCAGAATGGCAAGGGGGGTCTGGAATTCACCTGAGCACCGTTGATCAAGGTGAATTAATCTCAACCGTTCGAGAGTTGCACGTCCGATTCCAGACCCCCCCCACCGCTAAAGGTAGAATAGCAAGGGGGCTCTAGAATGAAACCTCATCCGTAGATCTGGGCGAATGGATTCTGCCTGTCCAGATCTGCTCGTTACTTGCCTTAATGCACATCCGCGCCCCAGCTTAAAGCCGACATCTCATCCTCACATCTAACGGTCCTCACAGACCCTGAGATCCTCCGAAAGAATCTCATCCGTTCATCGAGGTTTTATCATCACGAGAGTCTGAACTCTCAATCACGGGACTCCTGAATTCTCGATCCCTGGTTTATCGATACGGTTAATCTCTCAACACGTAACCTCCATAAATCGGATGGTCCAGATCTGTCTTGGGATTTCCACCATGGAACATCCCGATCTCTTGTCACCAGGACTCCCGATCCTGTGATTCCTGATTCCCCAAAATGGGTAATCTCACGACACGTGGCCTCCGTCATTTGGATGGCTCAAATCTATTCCAAGGTTTTCACCATGGAAAATCCCAAACTCTCGTCATCAGGATTCCTGATTCCGCGATTCCCGATTTCTCGAAATGGGTAATCTTACGACACGTGGCCTCCGTCATTTGGATGCCTCAGATCTATTCCGAGATTTTCACCATGGAAAATCCCGAACTCTCGTCATCAGGATTCCTAATTCCGTGATTCCCAATTTCCTGAAATGGGTAATCTTATGACACATGGCCTCCGTCATTTGGACGGCTCAAATCTATTCCGGGGTTTTCACCATGGAAAATCCTGAAATCTCATCATCAAGATTCTAGATTCCGCGATTCCCGATTTCCTGAAATGGGTAATCTTATGACACGTTGCCTCCGTCATTCGGATGGCTCATATCTATTCCGGGGTTTTCACCATGGAAAATCCCAAACTCTCGTCATCAGGATTCCCGATTCTGCGATTCCCGATTTCCCGAAATGGGTAATCTTACGACATGTGACCTCCGTCATTCGGATGACTCAGATATATTCCGGGGTTTTCTCCCCTATACACTGGGGTATTTAACCCTCAGGTAACTCCTGAAAGATTCAATGACTGTCGGGTTTTCCAGACGAGATCTGGCGGCTCAGTTTGGTTCCCACCCGTGCATTCTTCCACCACTCCCTGGACGTGGAAAAATCAACGGTCCAGATACTCCCATGGACCTTGGAGATCTACGGTCCCGAATTCTTTGTTGTCCACGAAGACACATAAAACAAAGGGGTAAGGCATTTAACACCCTACTCATTCCTACCAATCTAACGGTCATGTGTGACCACAAGTTTCCTGATGGAATCTCATCCATCGATTCGATACTTCATCCTTATGCTGCCATCTCAGGTTTTCAAGAGGACCGTTCCTCCTCGTGTAGGGTTACTAAGGCCTTACACCTTCACATTCTCTTTCCCAATTCTTGATGGGCTTTTCAAGGAGGGTATCTCTATGGGGAGGTTCACCCAGGGTACTATCTGAGGTAGATAAGGGTATTTTCCTCCCGAGAACCAGACGTGAAGTCTGAATTAGATCAGTACGCATATAAATAATGATTCACGAGGACATAAGCCATACATAGTCTTTCCATACAACTATAAAACTGCTAGTACTAATCAAAATACCATATAGACATTCTTATAATGAAATCATTCACACTTTCGCAGCTTATGAGCATAATTATCAGAATACATATATTTCAAGATGCCAAAGGCAAAACACTTATCAGAAATAACACCAGGGGTCAAGCAACTGCTGAGAGGGGTGCTCGTTTCCACCCAACCGTAGGCTCAGTGAATCCCAATGGATTTACCACTAGCCACCTCCGAGCTGAGACCACGATGCTATGAGACTTTGTCTCTGTTTGCCAGTGACCAGGAGCGAAGGTTACTCTCCTTCCTGTCTGTTATCACTCACTCTGCATATTGCCAAAGTTCTCTCTTCTTCCCCTCGTGTCTGCCCCCAATCGCCTCTACCCCACACCTTATCCTCTTGCGAGGTTGCATGTGGCGCGATTTCCCTCGCGCTGGTCAGTCATGATGGCTTTACGGATGGGCGATTCACCTCACCATCCCTCATTAATTCTTGAGGAGCCATCAACCTGCCAGCCTGCGAGACATTTAATTTGGGCCCAGCGAGCCTCTTTTGGTTCTCCGGGCCAGTGAAGTCCAAATACGGTATTAGTTCTCGGTGGAAGTTAATGCCACCTTTCCAGGTGCCTTCCACTGCCATCATGGTCTCTTTTTCTGCACATCCCCTCTCAGCAGTCCTGCAATACAATTTTATAATGTTATTCACATTCATTGAAATTTTCCATAAGGTCCATTCACATCCCATATTCACATTCATGAGTTTGCCACAGTTCTGGCCAGTCCAGTTATTTTTACAAACTGGGGAAAACAAGTTGTTACAATTCCCTCCCCCTTAAAGGAACATCATCCTCGATGTTCTTATCTTTTAACATGAATTGTATGTACAGAAGTAAAGAAAATCGGATATGCCTGTCTCATGGCATCCTCCATTTCCCATGTAGCCTCATTTGGGCCAAAATGTCTCCATTGCACCTTTACCTGTGCAATGGTTCAGTTCCAGAGTGGGGTTTCCTTTCTGTCCAATATGCATTGGGGTTTTGGTAGAAATTCTCCCTCCAGTTCCACCTGGATCACAGACCATTCAATTATATGATTAGCATCATGTACATATTTCTTCAATAATGAAACATGGAAAACATTATGTGCTTTTACTGTGGGAGGAAGTGCTAGCCGATAGGCTACAGGTCCCACTCTGTCT
>JASDQU010104793.1:135116-151182 GCA_032191745.1 Picea mariana | reverse complement strand
CCTGCGTGGGTATATAAGCATGCCCTCATTCTCAATTGTAATCTATCTCATATCTCATTATATATTATATCTTATTCATTTATTGTTTACTGTCCTATATGGATTACTTATTATATTCCAAGTATTTTGGATAATTCTTGTGTGAGCGAACTTGGAGAATATAAAGAATCATTTCCCAAAGAGCGGCAATAAAGCAGAAGGAATCTTGGAGCTTATCCACTCAGATATATGTGGTCCAATGCCATCAACCTCTCTTAGTGGGTATGTATACTATGTGTCATTTATTGATGATTATTCTCGCAAGACTTGGGTTTATTTCTTGAAATCAAAAGATAAGTATTTGGAAAATTCAAGGAATTCGAAGCCTTGATAGAAAATCTCTCCGAAAGAAAAATCAAGATACTCAGGTCAGATAATGGAGGAGATTACACCTCAAAAGAATTTGTAAGCTTTTGCAGAGATGTCGTGATTAAGAGGGAGCTCACCACTCCCTATAATCCTCCGAAAAATGGTGTAGCAGAAAGAAAGAATAGAAAAATAATGGAAGCAGTGAAGATTATGATCCACGATCAAGATCTTCCAATGCACTTATGGGTTGAAGCAACAAGAACAATAGTCTATGTCCAAAACAGATTATCCCATAGTGCACCTGGATTCAAAACCCCCGAAGAAATGTTCTCCAGAAAGAAGCCAAAAGTAAGCCATCTCAAGATATTTGGTTGTCCAGTGTTTGTACACATTCTGAAAGAAATGAGAACTAAGTTAGACCTTGTTGCTGTCCTTATACACACTTGCAAACGTGAGCTAAGTCCGACTCACTTAGTGTGTCCTTGGAGGCACAATGCCTAGGTTCACAACCCACGTTGTCTCTTTGACCGGAACCTCTTTCGTCTAGGCTCACTCCTAGGCAAGCCAAGGGGGGTAGTCCCTAGTTTCTAGATGAGTTTTAAAGTTAAGTTCTAGGATTTGATTTTAGTTTGTTAAGGTTTGGGGGGATTCTAACCTAAGATGCTAAGGCAGCAATGCAAGATGCAAGGTTAGTATGTTAAGCAAGCCTTTTCCTAGGGCAACTAAGGCTAGTGCCTAAGATTGGGCAAGGGGTCAACTAAAGTTAAAGGGTGATTCGTTACAAGTATGATTACAAGATATACAAAAGAATAATTAAATCAAAAGAATATTAAGTACAAGATTTACAAGCAAAGAATGCTAAGCAAGCTAACCACTTTTGAGTATTTGTGTGCATGATACAAGGAGATCAAAGCATTATCACATTCATGAGATCATTATCAACACATCATCAATATATCAATACGTTTACAAAGAGGATTTAGAAGTTTCAAGCACAAGTATTATGAAGATGATGAAGATTACCCACTCTTAGTTATTAAATCCACAAAATGTTTTATATGACTAAGCCCAAGGTTAAATTATTAAAGGTTCTTAAGATTATAAGATTTTAGTTACCTTTATTAAGTTTTTCGCCAAAGCCTCCTCCTCCTATTGCCAAATGGCTGCTGGATGCTCAAGATAGTATAGCAACGAGGCTAACCCTAGCTGTCACAGTCAGCCCAAAGCCTTGAGTTTTTACGGAAAGGACACTCCTTTGTGCCGTGAGACCGTCCTGGCCTATCACCGTCCATTGCCCTCCTCAATACCCGTTTCAGATGGTGAAGATGGTGGTCTAAGGTACCCTATTAAGTCTATTAAGTTAATATATGAATTAGGTAGTCTTTTAGGTGTATTTTAGAGTGCTTTAGTGATTTTATGACACTTTAAAAATGTGATTTAGAGCTATGGCCGAAACTTATTTCAGCTTAAAAGTGTGTTTCTTAAACTTGTGAGATTAAGAGCATGAACATATGAAAAGCATTAAAGATGGCTGAAAAAAAGATGTAGTTTATCACATGCACTAGATCATTAACATATAGCTTGCTAAGAAAGAATTAAACTAATGGCAAGAACAACTTGCCAACAAGAGATGAAAAGAAGATTTAAAGCATGTGCCTACAATATCAACTTATCACAATTACTTAGAGTGTGTTGGCAAATGGCCTTAAGATATTAGAATTGAAAAGAACACCACTTACTGACTATCTAAGCATTAACCATTCAATAGATTAGATCAAAGCATGTAAAGAAGATAGATCTAAAAAGACTTGAGCATGCAACTAGATCTAAGTAAGTTGATTATTAGAGATTTATGTGTAAGAGATCTAGATCTAGAACATTTAACTATCAAAGCATAACAAGATCGCTAGCACATTAAAACCCCAGCCTTACAAGTTGGGGTATTCCTCTCCCAAAGTGTAGGTAATTATTAGAATTAGAAGATAACTTAGAAAGAGAGAGAGGAAAGAAAGAGAAGCTAGCAAAAGAAGAAGCAAGCAAGGTAAGCAAGCAAGAGAAGAAGCTCACTAACCCCACGTCCTAGCTTAGGAGAGTGATTTAGAGATGAAGAAACTCAAAGCTAGGTATTACCCAAGCTCAAACGTGAGAGGTAGGCCGTACCAATCCTTCTCCCACACTATGAGCAACTAAAAATCAGCAAGGAAGAAGAAAGTATGCTCAAGAAAGCTTAGAAATTGAAGAAGAAGGTTGAGAAATAGCTACCAATCCCCGTGGGGGGTCTTTGAGTGTTGTGTGGATGCCTTTGGGTAGCCAAAACCCCTCTCAACCAGATCTGAACCTGCAAAAACCAGCAAGGTATCCTTGCTGGAAATGCTACACACAACTAGCAAAGTGAAGAAAAACTTTTGTTTTTTTAGGGCAAAATTTTTTCGCAAAAAAGATTTGATAAAATTTGATATAAATGACCTATCTTGCTAAGTTAAACTAGTTGAAATATATATGAATGAACAAAAATAGATAGAAGAGTAAGAGTAGAGAGATATGGAGTTTATATGTGTCTCAAGGGATCCTTCTTCCTTGAGGTGTTCCCAATGAACCCTTGAAGCTAAACCTGCAAAACTTTAGAGGTGATGTGCATACAAGAGATAATATGTTGAATATGCTAACAAGACGACATTTCAATCCTATCTAGCAAAACAAGATATATATATCTACAAGCATGTGCATTGATAGATCTACCCAAGTAATCCTTTACCTAAGATCCAATGTGTGCATTCACCAAACAAATTAATACAAGTTTACCTCATAAGTATGGCAAGAACAAGCATGTGCATAACTCTTCCAATTGTCCTCCAAAGCTTCTCTTTATTACTCAAGAAAATGGATCTTGGAGAAGACTTACTGCAAAACCCTAAGAGCCAAAGAATGGAAGAAAGATGGAACAAGAAGAGAGAGAGAGAGAGAGAGAGAGAGAGAGAGAGAGAGAAATCAAGTAGCATAACAATAGCTCAGGATATGGTGAGTGTAAGAGTGAGGGGAGGGTTCCTTTTATACTTGGAAAGACAAACTCACCCCTCTTGGATCTATGCCAAGTGTCCAACACCAAGCAAAAGAGGAGATCCCTAGGCTAGGGCACACCATCTAGGGTGTAGAAAGGTGTGGGAGGTGTTGGGATCAAGCAAAGGGTAGTGGGAGGCTTAGGGACGAGTGCCAAGGGAGTGGAAAGGTTTTAATAATTTTTTAAAAATTATTTTGGAATTTTCTAAGTGGAGGAGGGCGTAACTCTCCTAGGAGGGCGCACCTCATGGGGGAAATGCAAAGGATGGGAGTGAAATAATGAGGTAAAGGGGGGAGGGGGGGATTACCTTAGGAGGTGACGTGAGGGGTATAGGAAGTCAAAGCACATGAGAGAGGCCCCCCCCACACACCATTCTAAGTCACAACGTTACCTTACCAAGGAAAAACGTCAATCCCCCTAGGGGGCGTAATTTTTGAGTGATGTGAGGGGGTAAGGGGTTAGAAATAGGTTAAATCAAGGTTGGGTGGGTAGATTAGGCTTAGGGAGTCTCTCTCTAACCTTTATCCATCATTTAACATCCTTCTAACTCATTACAATTTTACATTTTTGCCATGTTTGGACTTTAGCAATTAAAATTGCTGTTTTTGACTGACTGACACTCCGGGTGGACAAACCATAGCAAAAGTTATCCAACTGAGCTGAAACTTGGTCTATAGATGTAGGGGGTGCTATTCCATTTCTTTTGAGCACAAATACCCCTATCAAAAATCCAAAGACCTAGTTTTTACATTTTTTGCTCAAAAATAATTAATTAATTAAATAATTAAACCTCCAAACTTAGAGAAATTTAATTAAAAATTAATTAATTAAAAAAAACTAACTTAGACTTGATGGAATTCCGCGAGACTCTCTAAGATGTCTTGCATGGTCATTTACAATGATTCCTAACAATAGTTACCAGAAGATAAGCCCACTAGAACATTGTTCACCACTTTGGAGGAATTATTGCAAGTGTGGGGGAAAAACTCAAGGGAAATTACAAGGCTGAAAAGCCCAGTTAATAACCTGAGGATAAAAAACCCTTGGTGAAAGGAACTCTCCCAGTGAACTTATCCCAAAGTAACTGACCTAGACATGACTCATGTAGACTTATTACATTATTGACCCATGCAGGGGTGCGGAAATTCCAGTTACAAAAATAAGTGCTGGGGCCTAACAAGCCCTGTAGAACCAAAGTCTTTGACAAATAAGCATCTAATGATGCATCTCTTCATGGCACATGGAGTTGACCCCCTAGTTGGATAGGCTGTTAACAGACCCTTTAGGAAAAGAAGGGAATATTTGTTGGATACTGTGAGGTCTCTAAGGCCTTCAGAATTTACATACCAGGTTACCATCATGTTGAGATCAACATAGATGTAACCTTTGATGAAGATGCAACACTCAAGAAATCAAGAAGATGCCATCTTGAAGAAGTATATGAAGAAGAACCTGTAGCTCCCAGAGTTGCAGAAGCTATGAAGGAAGTTACAGTTACCCCTGATGATGAGATTACAGAAGATCATGATATGATAGAATCTGAAGAACCTTCCCAGATGGCGGTCTCTCACAAGAGAAAGCCAGCTTGGGCGAGGGAACTTATTCAAGATGGAGAGAAGTATGGTGCCCCAGAAGGAACCAGGAGATAAAGCAAGAAACCTAAGCCATTCTCCAGTTATATGGCTTTGATGTGTGATCTCATAGAAAATGAACCTACCTGTTTTGAAGAAGCCATTCAGAAGAAAGAATGGGTGGATGCCAGGACAGAAGAATACCAATCCATTATAAAGAATGATGTATGGGAAATAGTTCCCAGACAGAAGAACAAAGATGTGGTATCTTCCAAATAGATATACAAGATAAAACATGTTGCAGACGAAAGTATTGAAAAACATAAAGCATGATTTGTAGCTCGTGGCTTTTCTCAAAAGGAAGGCATTGATTATGAAGAGATGTTTTCTCTCAGAACCGTCATAGCTCTTGCAGCCAAGATGAAATGGAAATTACAGCAGATGGATGTGAAAACAACCTTCTTAAATGGTGTTATTGAAGAAGTGGTGTATATAGAACAACCACAAGGGTTTGAGGTTGAAGATAGAAAGACCCATGTCTGCAGGTTGAAGAAGGCGCTGTACGGATTGAAACAAGCTCCTAGAGCTTGGTATGGCATAATTGATAGTTTCCTGATGAGCTTGGGCTTTACCAAGAGTAAAGTGGATTCTAACCTTTATTTCAAGGTTGTGAGTGATGAGCCGGTTATATTATTGTTGTATGTGGATGACTTATTCTTAACTACAGAAGAAAATCTCATCACAGATTGTAAGAAGAAGCTCGTTGTAGAGTTTTAGATGAAAGACCTAGGCCCGATGAATTATTTCTAAGGTCTTGAAGTTTGGCAGAGCCCAGAGAAGATCTTCCTTAACCAAGGGAAGTATGCAGTTGAAATACTGAAGAGGTTTGATATGTTGGAATGTAAATCCATGGACACACCCATGGAAACAAAGTTGAAGCTTCTGGTGGATACTTCGTCATAATTGGTTGATGCTACTCTGTACAGACATATTATTGGTTCGTTGATGTATTTGGCGAATACCGGGCCAGATATAGTTGAAGCTTCTGGTGGATACTTCGTCATAATTGGTTGATGCTACTCTGTACAGACATATTATTGATTCGTTGATGTATCTGGCGAATACCAGGCCAGATATATGCTTTGTTGTGAATACCTTGAGTCAGTATCTGGTAGAGCCTAGACGTGTTCATCTTATAGCTGCAAAGCATGTGATGAGATACCTTAAGCGTACGTTGGATTTTGGTCTCTGTTATACTGGAGATCATGATTTCAGACTGATTGGTTATACTGATTTAGATTGGGCTGGAAGTGTTTCTGATAGAAAGAGCACTTCAGGATGTTGTTTTAGTTTGGGGTTAGCCATGACTTCATGGTAGAGCAGGAAGCAATCCAGTATTGCTCTCAGCACGACAAAAGCAGAATACATTGCAACATGTTCCGCCAGTTGTGAAGCCTTGTGGCTTCGGAAGTTGTTGACAAGTCTATTCGATCTGGAGATGGAAGCCACCGTGATTCTGTGATAACCAGAGTTGCATAAAGATGACGGAGAACCCAATGTTCCATGACAAGTCGAAGCACATATAAATTCGGTATCACTACATTCATGATATGGTGCAAAGGGGCACTGTAAAGCTCCAATATGTTGGCATAGATGAGCAGGTTGCAGATGTGTCGACGAAGCCTCTGTCTCGTGTAAAGATTGAATACTTTTGTGACAAGCTTGGTATAGTCCGGAAGGACCTCCCTCGAAAGTTGGAGTGATATTGATGATACTATGGTATCCTAACCAACAACGGGTAACTCTGTTAGGATTTTATATCCTAGGGTATTGATCATCCCTGGGAAAATCCCAAAGGTCCGATAAGGACGATCTGTCAGAATAACTGTGCATGTATACGCCAACTGTGGTCAATAGTGGTAGCTTCGTTAGGATTTTATATCCTAGGGAATCTTTTGATTCCTGGGCAGATCCCGAAGGTCCAGTAAGGACGATATGTCAGAATACCACGTGGTAGCTCTGTTAGGATTTTATATCCTGGGGAATCTTATCATTCCTGGGCAGATCCGGAAGGTTCAGTAAGGACGGTCTGTCAGAGTACCACAAAATGTTGTTGTTGCACCTACCTCATTCTGTTGCTATATGATGATGCTTTTGTTATCTCAGCCTCGTGTTGATGATGTTGCTCTAGCCTCGTGCTGTTGATGATGTTGTATCAGCCTAGTGCTGTTGATTTTGTTGTTGTAGTTTTTGTTATCGCACAATTTGTACTTGCCCAAAATCCCAAGGCAAGTGGGGACAAAATTGGCGTAACTGGGAAAAACCTATCACTGTCACATTAATAGGAGATCCCTTTCTATTTAGGAGTATGTCAAGACTACCCCAAGGGAGACATCCCCGGTGACCTGGGGGTTTGAGAAGGCTAAGACAAGCAATCACAAGGAAACCCTTCCCCTCTCACAGATCACTCAAGTCAAATGGTTCTTTATGTCTTATAAAGATGAAGCAAATAGATAATATTGTGTACCTTCCCAGAACAAGAAAACAAGGCAAAAAGGGGCACTTTCCAAGTACCAAAATGATTGTTAGTGCTTCATAAGACAATGAACCTTCAAAAAGTAAGCTAGCTGATATGAATTTGCAGCAATACAATAATTTATAACAACAATTAATATTTTATAACAATCACAAGAATTATGCCTTGAAATTGCTTGAAAAAGACAATAAAAAGTAACTTTGACTAGGCAAATTGATAATAAATTGTCACAAGCAAAGTTGGCAATGTTTAGCTAGCATTTAATATCGCTTTTGCAGATAATTTATTGTAGTTAGATGGCTGTAGCAATCTTTTGTAACAACAACAAATTCTAGTGCTCAAAATTGCAAGAAAACACCATGCAAACTCAACATTTATCTAGTAGATTGATTGACAATTGTCACAAGTGATTTCCGGATGAGCTAAGTGTTAGTTAAGTAGGTGAATGCGTCAATTTAGCATGAATTTCATGGCTGTAGCAATGATTTGCAACAACAGCAAGTTGGTTAATGAATTAGTCTAGTTTAGGGTTCGTAGAAGTTAGCAAAAGCTTCAAGGAAGAGAGTTTGAGTGTTTAATCAATCCTTTAATAAGAGAGAGACTAGAACTAGTGCCTTCTAGGGCTTATGGGGTCAAGTGGATGGCTTCTTCAAAGGCTGCAAATCAATTTTGATAGTGCACAAAAGTCCAAGAGGAATGCATAGGAGAAGTAGTAACTTAAGTCCCCCTATGCACTTTCCTCAAGAAAACAAGATACTAGGGTGTAGGCAATTCTAGGCCCTAGCACCTTGTTCTCCTTAGGCTTTTTATGGGATAAGAACTTAGGCAAAGATAACTAGGTCAAAACCTTAGAGTGCTAGGAAACTAGGGCTCTAGGGTTTCACTAGGTACTAGATCAATTCAATGAAAAGCTTGGCAAATACAAAGTAAGAAAGTAGCAAATTAAGTTCCTTACTTCAAGCATTAAGTATACCATGCAATCTTATAATCTTGTATGAACAAATAAAACCATACATAAACCATTCAATAAATGTCAAAAATGCAGATTTTACCTACTTGCACCAAGAATAATCATGAAAATACCATGCAAAATCACCATAAAAGCTTCCAAGATTGATCCACTTGCAAAAAATCACCCTTGTACAAGAGTGTGCCTCACAATTTCAGCCAATAGCCTTCTAGGAAGAAAATTTCAGACCTCTCCTCTTGTGTGAGGAGTTGAGATCATAAAAATGAATGTACTTTATGTTTATTTATACAAAATTGGTGACCTTTAATTAATTTATGGTCAAATAAAGGTCGACTTGGCCTATTTACAAATAAATTCAAATCTGGCATAAATAAAATTAATTAACCCCTGAAATCATCTCCAAGGGTGACATCATGCCCTTCTAGGGTGACATTGAGACCCTAAAGTGGAACATTGGGCTCCAAATGCGGAACGTTTGGCCTCCAAAGGCCCTGGATGATGCCCACACGTGCGAACCAGCTCATAATTGCCCTCAATATGCAAACCCTAGCTCTAGATGACGTTCAGGGTTATAATGATGATGTCATGGGCTCTCAAAGGTCAACGTCCAGGTGGAAGAGCAAGATCCCCCTGGGTCTAGGTCTGTCAGAGTGTCTCCAAGGGCAACGTCCTTCTTTCTTGCTGGTGCGAGTCTCTAATGTCTCCTTGCCCCTGCCTGGGGTTACAACATTCATTTGTGGACTTTCAGCCCCATGGAGGTTCGAGCTAATCATTCCCCCACGTGTACCTACCCATCGGGCAAAGTCCTGCAGCAGCAACAAGTACGCCCTCAAGGGGTTCATAAGTCACAGGGGTCATAGCAATGCCAATCACATCTAATAATCAAATTACCCAAACATGTGCATCAAACCCCCCTTCACCCAGACAAATGCTCAAAGACGTTATGCAGTTTAACAAGTCAGGTTTGGAGAAGGTCTCAGGGTGTTCTATTAGGCTAGTCCTCCTTAAGTTTTGGGTGTTTCCCAGGTGAGATCCAATCTAGGTCATGTAAGTGTATGTGAGGTGGCGTGGGGGGAAGTGTTTGGGCATGGGGTGTAGTGATAACAGGGAAATGTAGATCTTACCTGTGGGTGCCTTTGTAGAGGGCGAGTTGCACATTATCATGGATGCCATTGTTTCCTAGCCCATTCAATGCCTTTTATTCTTAGTCTTATTGTTTTTTCTTTTCAATGGAAAAGCTGGGGGACACTATCTTGGCGTGGTGACCAGAGGTGACAACGTTACCCACAAGCACTTCACGGAGATGAGAAGGTTGGCTCGTGATGAGACCCCCTTTCTCTTGGCTATGCCACCAAGAGCCAATACCCTGGTTTGGTGACCAGATAGATGGTAGCATCATACCGTTACATGCCCATGGACCTAATAGGCCGGCTCATAATGAGACCTCCCATCCACCAACTAGACCTTGAGCTCTATTTTATCTTACGGGTCCCCTTTTCTTACTTAGAAGCCTTTTATTGCTTTCTTGGGAATCCCTAGGCGAAGCATCTCAAAGGTTTTATTTTGGCTTTTAACTCTTGCTAGCTACTTTTACCCTCTGGGCCTTTAGCCCCTTCTTCCCACAAGGCAAAGTACAACCCTTCCTAGTGTGGAAAACCCAATGCCCGAACCAAGGTAGGGGAAGATAAGAGGGACATTGATGAAAAATGGTAAATATGGAAGGAATGGACGATGACCTTTCATAGACCCGTCTAGTGGCAACTCATCCCTAAGGGAACCAGCTTACTACGTCACTCTGTCACCCCCACTAGGTATGAACAAGTTAAAGAGAATAATTTCCAAGCAAACACCATGAAACAGAAGAGAGTTCAGTGCACATATTCAAATGCTTCAAAAATCGGAGTGACACATACCATGATACCTAGACTCATTACCTCATGGAGCAAGACCCACTGCTACTTCAAAATCAGGTCGATAGGATGGATGTTGCTACTGCTGAAAGATAAGAGGCACTGAAGAAAAGATGGGCCCTTCAGGGCCAAGCTCAAGTCATATGGCTCTCGGTATTCCATGTCTAGGACCTGTGGGCCTTGAGACATAATCTCCTTAGTTTATCCCTAGGATAGGAGATAACATCTGGCTCCAACTCCGGGACATGATCTCACCGTAGAGCGCATGAGAACTTATATCGCACAGTTTGTAGCTAGGTCAAATGCCTAGAAGGTATAGGCCAAACTGGCGTAACAGGAACCTTCCCCACCCAATGTCACCTCAATGGGGAGGTTCTTTCTATTTAGGCAGGTTAGCCCAGGGGAGATGTCCCCGACAACTTGGGGTTTTGAAGAGGCAAGGATATAAATGTTAAGGTTAAAGTCCCTCCTCACAGGTTACCACCAAGATCAGATAAACCGGCTAATCAACCAATAAAGAAGTGTATGCCCAAATGAGAACACCTGCCAGGAACAAGACAATAGCAAAAGAATATATACAGGCTATAATTCAGTGGGTTAGTACTTCATGTAACTATCTGACTTCAATATATAAGCAATGTAAAACAACATATATTAATGAGATCAACGTTTTGTCATTATAGCAATGGAGAATATCAATTCATCCATAATTATTGAGATGATGTAGCCAACAATGTATTTAATCAATCTTTTACTCAACAAATGCTTTCAATCATCATCTAATTGCTTATCATTTAAAGGTGACGCGTCAAGATGGAATAACCAAGTGTGACGTCAACCTAGTTAGGGTTTCAAATTTAAAAGTTTTGAGAGGTTGTTTGAGCACTATCACTTCAACGTTGTGGATCTAAGATCAGTGCCTAGGGGTAGATGGAGTCAATTTAGGAGAGGAAACAAAGTTGAAGGAATAAAGGCTAAGGACAAGAGGGAAGGGTTCTAGAGTGCTGCAATGGCAGGGCCCTAGAATCAAAACCCTAGGGGAAAGAGGCTCACTCCGGTGTTGCCTACGCAAGCCCTCGTGCTCTTTCCTCCTTCCTTAGGTCAAACTTGTCAAAACGGCTAGCATAAAAGATAAACTAAAACAAGAGAGTGGGGTGAGGGAGCGCTGCAATGGCAAGGCTCTATCACCAAACCCTAGAAGATGGACGACCCTAGGTGTAGATAACCTAGGCCTGGGACGTCACCTCCCTTTTAACGTTTAAAAATCACAGCTAGCACAAGGGGAAGAAGTGAGGAGAGTGTAGCAAAGGCTAGGCTCTTCCTTCCTTCTTCAATGGCTGAATATTTATCTTTTAGGGGACATGTGTTATGAACATAAATATACATATATCATAGATATTCATAACATAATAATTAATAAATACTAATTATTAATAATGAAAGGTCATGTCTCAAAGGACATGACTATTGGTAAAGGGCACCCCTGCGTGGGTATATAAACAAGCCCTCTTTCTCAATTGTAATCATCTATCTTACTATTCATTCTTATTACATATATATTTGTCCATATGGATTTGATTACTATATTCCAGATATTTTGGATTATTCTTGTGTGAGCGAACTTTGTTCGTCTCATTTGGTAGCAGAGCTAAGTTCTGATCCGGCCTTTGGCCACACTCAAGTATTTTCAGAATTTTTCTGAATTCTTGGACCTTGACCAAGGTTAGGCCTTTGGCCATACAAGCTTCCAGCCACACCAAAAAAAAAAACTCAGAGTTTCTCTGAATTATTGTCTAGTCCTTGACCACTTTTAGGCCCTTGGCCATTAAAAAAATAAAAGTCATAATTTCTGTTAAAAAAAATAAAAAATTATTTAATTATATTAAAAAAAAAAAAAGACATTGCCTTTTGCCATTTTTTTTCAAAATTCTGTTATAAAAATAAATTGTTCCGTTGCAATTCAAAAGAAATATCAAATTCAAAAATAAAAATTCCAGTGAAAAAAAAAGAAAGTGATTTCTGTTGCAAATTTTAAAGTTTCGAATTTAGTTGAAAAGAAAAAATCATAGCCTCCATACACAACTACTGTACCATTGAACACATCAGCCATCGTACCAGCAAGCACAACAGTCCGTACACTTTAAAAAAAAAAAGAAAATTAAAATCTGTTACTGGTCTCCCGTATATCCATTTGCAAATCTATTTAAAATTATAACCGTACAACCATTAATTCAGTCAACCGTACAATCTGGTACAAGTCGTTGATTTTGTTGTTGTTCGTCTCATTTGGCCATACAAATCCGTACACATTTGGCCATACAAATCTGGTACAAGCCGTTGATTTTTTTCCTGCTGTTCGTATAGTCTGCCACCAGACTACCCGCCATCATACCATTAGCTTCGCCTTATTATCCGTACATCGTACAATGGCCGAACTGTGTAGCAGTATATCCATATGGTTGAAAGATAAGTTAGGTCCGTACGGTCATTGATTTAAAAAATCCGTACAGTCGTGACTCTTAATTATCTAAAGGGTGACTGAAATTGACTTCATTATAGCGTCGTGAAATTTCACATTACAAGACGCTACAATGAAGTCAATTTCTATATATATATATATATATAATATATATAGATATATAGATATAGAAGTACAATGAATAAATAATAATCATAATAATAATAATAATAATGAAAGGTTATATGTTAATTAAGAGACATGATTTTTTGAAAAAGGGGTGGCTTAGGAATATTTATACCAGCCCCCACATTGTAAAATCATCATTTTTATTCATTCACCTTTTTATATCTCAAATATTTTATTGTCCCATCTTCATTGAGAAAATTAAGTGAGAATTCAATCTCACCATGGAGTTAATGAGGTCCATCGTGGATGAGATATCCTGAAAATGGTGTTGGAAACATCGTCTCTCAATAAGAGTGAGGAATCCATACTCCCTATTCACTTGGGGTTGAAGAACTTGCCTTAGCTTGAACCTAGGCACTGAAAAGTGAACCTCAGATAGGTCTATGTGGTGGTGTTCTCAACCTCCTCCCGCTTGAAGTAAAAGTGGAAACTTGCACGGGTCTTCTTCAAGCATTTGAAGATCGTCACCTTGGTTTTCCCAAAGTTGACCATCAGGTCCCAAAGGTCACAAAACATCACAACTGCATCCAATTGTCTTTGTAGACCCTTAGGTGTGGAGGACAAAAGGACCACATCATCTGTGAAAAGGAGTATGGAGATCAAGACATGGTGAGCGATCAATTTAGACTAAGTCACCCAAAAGAGATTAGGATAACGTACAAATATAATACATGTTGTTGCCGCCTTATACACACCTTTGGGAGACGTGGAAGAAATCTTCAATCCACTCGGTGTGTCCTTGGGGGCAAGTGAGAGTTAAGGTGCTGTCACCTAATCCTCAACTCCTCCGTCTAGGCCAACTCCTAGCGAAGCCAAGGGGGGTAGTCCCTAACAAATATACTAAGGCTTTTAAGCTAAGTACAAGAAAATTAAATCTAGGAGTTTATTGCTTTCTTCAAACCATTAACCATTTAACCGAAATAAACATGAACATTCATTCACCACGATATATATATAATCAAGTTAACTTGCATCAAAAGGATACTAAGAAACAGTTGTCAGGTGCAAGTTATCATTTACATCAACATATAACCAATTATGAAATGTGAAGCCTGTGGCTTTATTGCTTGTAAACAATTGAGACCAGTGCCTTAAAGAGAGTCGTGGGCAATGTAGTTCGCGTGTTTTATTAAGGGTAAATTAAAGTTCAATTAGTGAAGGGTTTGGGCCTCCTTGGAGGTTAATTCTTTGCTTGGAAACTTGCGGAGAACCTTACCGAAACCCAAATGGTCTCACCAGTAAAGCCCACTTAAAGTGCTGGATGTCCAAAACGGGTGGGAAGCCGTGTCCCGAGAGGGCCCGCCTTACTTCTCAGGTCACTCTAAGGTGTTTTCCCGCACATAAAATTAACAACTTCGGGGGTTTGTCCTAATTAGATCTATCAACCACTGACCAACATAGTATGTATGAACTTACTCCCAGCCGATCGAGACAAGCTCGCAACTAGGAGGGTCAGGAACAAAATTGCGAGCTGAGGGGAATTTGGTTTATTTTATGCAAAAAATAAAGTGTGAACTAATTACTAAGTCCACGCTGACCAGGCCCCTTTCGAGGTCGCTGAGGGGACGGTTTATTTTGCCAGCATAAAAGGAAAAGTTTGACTAATTACTAAGTCCACGCTGACCAGGCCCCTTTCGAGGTCACTGAGGGGACAGTTTATTTGCCAACTTGAAATACTGAAATTAAATTTAATCTAATCAATTATTGTTCTATTTGCAGAAAATGAAACTATTCTAAGCTAACAAATTATGCGAAAATGACAAAATCACCACAACACCACTCCCCCCTGGGGGGTTTGAAGAGCAGGGGCTTGTAGCCCTGCTTATTTTATTATGACTTTGTACAATGCTTATTGGGATGACTTGTGAGCATTCATTAGGGGGCTCACAAGCTGTTACAAAGTTTAACAAAACAATATGAAGTGGAAAATGTGCCTCCGGGGGTCCCGGATGCTCCTAATCCGCCCAAAACGGGAAGAACCTCCTTCTATCTGTTCACCAACCTGCACAGAACAGCAAGCAAACAAGGATAAAAGATGCCCAATAACACTTTAGAAGTGTCTTGGGTTATGAGTCAAAACTTCAAAAAATTTCTAAGTTATTTCGGCAATTTTCGGCAAAATTTTAACTAAGGAACTCAAGCTAAAGAGCTAGTTTCGTTAGGATCTTTTTGTTGCTGTTATATAACAGAAATACAGAGGTATTTTTACTACCAAATATAATCTTGACAGATCTTTTAAAGTAAACAATTTTCAGCCTTTAAAAATTGGAAATTAAAACTAGCTAAAAATTGCTTTAAACACTTTGCCGAATCTACTTCTTTATGAGATATGGAGCTTAAGAACTTGATAGATCTAGACAAATGATAGATGCAAAGTAAATTATAACTTTGATAACATATTTCTTCTTTGCATGAAAGTGACCAAGTAACTTTAGAAAATTTTAATAGAGTTTGAGGAAGGAGAGAGAGAAAACTTTAAGTGCTTGGATTCCTTGAGCAATGGAGTCTCTTTGATGGCTAGGCAAGGATGAAAGGCTGTCCAACTTCTTGAAGAATGAAAGATGCAAGCAAGCTCCTTCACTTCTTCTAGATGAGATGATCCTGTCTAATTCACAAAACCCTTTGCAATGAGCTTGTTAAGTAGAGTGTTACCTACACAAAAGACTCAAGATGGCATATTAGTTTTAACATAAACTTCACATGCATATCAAATCTTAAATGTAAATGCACAATAGAATTGAAATATAAGCAATAATCAACTCTATCCAATTTGAATAACAGTATTCCTATCAATTGGACAATACCAACAAATTATAAAGCAATGCATGAAACAAAATCACCTCATATGAAGCACATTCATCAACACAAGAGCCACAACACCATAGATCTTGACCTCCAAAGTCTTTATTCCATTAGCATAAAAAGGTATTACAATGATAGTATGCAGCAAGCTATTCTCTTCAAACTCCAAGCTAACAAATGAGGATGAGAGCTCACATATTTATACAAAGGAGGGCGCATGGGCT
>JASDQU010104793.1:109496-120695 GCA_032191745.1 Picea mariana | reverse complement strand
ACCTTAAAAGGAGTGGTGCCTCCAGAGTGGCTGTTGGATGTTGATGCGCCGCTAGTGGGAATCCGTTGAAGAATCTGGGCAAAGTTGTCCATCATCGCGTTCCTTTGTTTCTTGAGGGCCTCCTCGAGCAACATTTTGATAGGATCTCCTGCTCCCTCATCTTTCTTTTCTTCCCCCATGGGCAGTTGTCGGGGTTTGGGAGGTTGATCTTGCAAAGGTTCAACCAGATCGAGCCCCAACTCCTTATACCCCGACCTCGTTGGGGACATGCAAAGAAGGATCGAGAATGAGCAGACTGCTCTGATACCACTGATATGGATTTATGTACGAACACAATGAAATATATAAATACACATAAACACAAAGATGCAATGGAAATAAGACTTCATTTCATTAATAACAAATGACTGAAATATGCTTACAAACCGAATGGAAATAAACCAGCTAGGGAGCTGGTAGCTTATCTCTGAGAAGAGATGTGGCGGCTACTGGCCTCTGAACTGTGTTACAATGAGGCTAGAAGGCCTATTCTTATTGAGAAACAATGGAAAAACCCTAAACATCCAAATACCTAACCCTAGGAGATGAAACGCCAAGACTATGGGCCCCGTTTGGGTAAGTTGGTACATCAAATTTTCGGGGACGTAACTTTGGCATACGATCTCCGTTTGACGCATTCCATACCTCATTAGAAAGATCTATCCGAGGACTACAACTTTTGGGTGAGAAACATGATCTATGATCCATGTTTCTCCCTATTTTATAAAAAAAAACGTCGTTTAAGGCCTCAAAATGGCTCCGGAAGTTCAGGACCCGAAAAACTGCTAAAAATAGTAAATTGTGCGGAAACTGAAAAACTGAAAGAAGTAATGGTGGGGGTCCAATTGGAATAGGTGGGTGGACATCAATATCCACTTGGATCAAATACAACCTGCCTAATCTGCATCTGTGTAGGCAATAAGTGATAGATCTTTTCCTTTTGGATACCATAATCNACCACTGATCTGGATTTATGTAGGAACACAATGAAATACATAAATACACATAAACATAGAGATGTAGCGGAAATAAGAATTCATTTCATTAATAACAAATGACTGAAATATGCTTACAGACAGAATGGAAATAAACTAGCTAGGGCGTTGGTAGCTTATCTCTAAGAAGAGATGTGGCCGCTACTCGCATCCATGAGAAGATGATTACAATGAGGCTTTGAAGGACCTTTTACAATAAATGGGAATGCCAAAAGTCCTAGAAATCCAAAAACCTAACCCTGGGAGATGAAGTGCCAAAAGTCATGTCGGCCCCGTTTGGGTAAGTTGGTGCATCAACTTCTCGGGGTCATAACTTTTGCATACGATCTTCGTTTTAGGCGTATGATAGCTCGTTGGAAAGATATATTCGAGGCCTACAATGCTTGAGACAAAATAGCATTGTTAGATGTGATTTTATGAGAGAAACATACCCAAAAAAACATCGTTTAGGGCCTGAAAATGGCCTCGGAAGTTCAAGAACTGAAAAAACTGCTAAAAATAGTAAACTGTGCGAAAAATGAAAAACTGAAAGAAGAAATGGTGGGGGTCCAAGTGGAATAGGTGGGTGGCCACCAATATCCACCTGGATCATAAACAATAGCAGTCAAATGCGATGTTTCATACCTATTAATTGCAGTTGAAGAGGCCTATTGAGTCTTTCCCTCATATGACGTCAAACACCTTGCGCAGGTTCAGTACATTTGTGAAGTTCCATGTAGATAGACATTTTACTTATATCACTGAGTGCAAAGATGAAAAAAAAGAATAACTGAAGAGTTATTATAAGCTTACAAAGGAGGACAAAGAAGAAATGACTAAGGAATTTCCTGTAGAGCTCCTTATCCCAGTTGAGTAGGAAGAACTATCCGATCCCAACCTAATCGAAAGTCTTGTGGTCACCCGCAAAGAGTATGATGCACCCAACAGTAGCAGAAGGAAGAAGCACATGCACATGCACCAGTCAAAAATGCCAGAAAATCATGCATGCGCCCAAGGTGCAATTGTGGACACTAAAAGCCGCACACACCTGAGAACAACGTATTTATGATGTTGGTTGGCTTCCCACCCACTTCTAGTTTAACTTCCAAGTCTATTTGACATCCGAATCTTGGATGAATCTGGCTAGGTGGTTGGTCAAAGAACTAAGGGTGCCCTAAATATCCCCTTGTCCACACTAAAGGCTGGTTGAATAATACCTCAAAGCTATGCTATAAAAAGAGGCCATGGGTGCACTATATTTTCAAGGAATTCATTTGTATTGTTATGCTTGTCAGTCTCCAGTTTTTACTATATTTTTTCCTATACCATGTCAAAAAGACCTCCATTTTCATATCTAGTATCATTTCCTTCTAGCCTTACCATGACACATTTGACATCATTTTACAACTAAATGGGGCTATTCAAGGTATTCTCATGATTCAAGTTATTTTTAATGTATTTTGATATTTTAAACTAATGTTGATAACTAATGTGGCATGAGTTAGGTACTGTTCCTTTGAAACAGAACTTACTAGTACCAGGTACCAGCTCGCACTTAGTGGAGATACCAAAGAAGCTGCCGAAGACTTGCACGACATGGCCAGAGTGGATTGACAGTTCGATTCTTATGATAGATTGAGTCATAACTCAATATGATGACTCAGGAAAAGATTGTAGAACCGATTTATTAGAATGATTTATGCTCCACACTTCTTGACATTGCGTGTCATGAAGTTGTGAAGTTCGTTTTAACTGACTATGAGTCATTTTCAGATCTGAGATCCATTTAGATTAATGCACCTTTGTTTAAAACTACTTTGGGGAGGATCTATATAAACAGAGGATCGCTCTCAAGAAACGTTGGTTACAATATGCTATGTGATACGATTTTTGATAATACAAATTTGCTATGCATTATGTTATCTGCTGTTAAGTAATTTGAGTTGTTTTATGAATTATGGAGCGTGAAGTATGAATAGTTTTTGCATGGAATTATCTGAGTAGCTCTGGTTTTCTTTTCGGCGATTGCACCTCTTGGTTGGGCCCACAAACAGGTTCAAGTCGGTGCCTCTTTTCCATATTAGAGTTAGTTCATTTTAGTGTTTTAGAATTTGCATGTAGGTTAGTTTATTCATGTTTGAGAATTACCTTGTTAGATTCTTGCTCAACCATTCTTCAGATTGAATCATTTCCAGTGTGATAATCTCATATACTGATGAATGATGAATGTGATATTTACTCCTGTAGAATTTAAAGAATGAACTAGATTCGCTCTATTCCAGTTTTCAATCTGAACATGATTTAAAGGGAATGTGAGTTTAGATTCAGTCTATCTTTATTAGGATAGTTAGCTTACTCTGATTCTGTTAGGATAGTTAGCTCATAGACTGTTTCTGGTTTTAAATTTGATCATGATTCAAAAGGCGTACGAGTTTAGATTTATTTTGTTCTGTTAAAGTAGTTGTGTTTCAATTAGATTAAAGGAAGCTTCCAGTACCAGTAGGGTAAATAGGACATTCATTCATTCTACCTGTGGATAGATTCTTTTGATGTTTAGAATAAAAAGATTTTCAAAAATGATCTTTCTTTTATGGCTTAGATAGAAATGATGATGATTAGGTTTTTAAGATAATGGTAGATAGTCTTGGGAGACCACATTGGATCAGAAATAGAAGTACCTGTACTTAAGCACATAATTGTTTCCTTTGATGAATCCAACAGGAGATGATTAGTTTCAAGATTATCATTAGGGTTTAGTTTTTAAGAGTGAGTTTGTGTTTTCTTATCAGAATAACTTTCAGATAGGAATTAGAATCTTACCAGCACATACAGTGTAGCAGCTCTAAGTTCACTTACCCTGGTTTGACAATTCAGTGTTTTAGGTAATTAAAATCTTTAAATTCGTAGCCTGACATTTTTGGCGTTGTTGTCGGGGAGCTATTTAGAAGGTAAGTTAGATAATTGTTTTGGTTATTTTCTTAAAATGTATTTGGTTTGGTGTGGTATGTTTTCAAGTTGATGAAAGAGGAGCTATGAAACGAAGGGTGAGAACCGACATATCAGTTATCATAGGTTCCTCTGAAACTCAATCTTAGTTTTTATTTTATTTAGTATGTCTTCATGAGAAATAGATATCATAGAGGTATATTTAGGGGAAATACAAAACAACAAAAAGAAGAAACCTCCACCCAAAAAGCAATAGAAACTAAGACTGGAACTCTGGCTGAGGAAACCATAGAACAAAACATAGAACCAGAAAACATCACATACCAACAAACTCAAATTCCTGGTGATCCAAACTTGGTTGACACAGTTAATCCAGAAGAAGTGCAAGCTCTTCTCAGAAACCCTGACACTATAATTTCACAAATAACCACTGCAGCTATTGAATCTAAGGTAATAGGATCCTCAAAAGAACCAATAGGAGATAGAAATTCTATCAAAAAGAATCCAGAGAGGTGGGATTTCACAACCTCACCAAAGAAAGATCAGATTGCATATACAATTTTTGGTAATCCTTTTAACATGGCAGAAAGAGGGAGAGAATTGGATAGAAGAGAACGAGGAGAAATTCATGTTGAAAATGAAGAAGAAGAACAAGTAGAGTCTGAGCTAAGACCAGAAACCACCTTTGGCTTTCCTATTTTGGATTTGGTCCCGAATGTCAACATGAAAAATATCCCGCCTTCAACACTACCAACCTTTTATGGGAAAAGTAGTGAAGACCCAGCTGTCTTTCTTTTTGAGTTTGACATCCTGTGCAGGAGTTATAACTATCTCCAGGATTCACATAAACTGAAGTTGTTTCCTTCTACCCTAAAAGATTCTGCATTAGGTTGGTTCATGAGTTTAGGAGAGTACAACATTAGATCCTGGGAAGATATGAAGGCAAAGTTTTTAAAGAAGTACCAGGACTATTGTAGACCCAAGGATTCTCAAAATGATATTTTTAAAATGAAACAACAAGATGAAGAGAGCCTTGAGGATTTCTTAGAAATATTTACATACACCCTTCAAAAATCTAAATACAATGACCTCCAAGATGAAGCAATTAAAACTCTTTTCTTAAAAGGGGTTTCAGATGAATATATTAACACTCTCAATTTAATGGCTTTAGGAGACATTTATCAAAAATACTTTGAAGAAATCAATGAACTATGTAGAACTTACTCAAGAAGTAGAGGGAAAACTGTAAAAAGTGTGAGAGAACCTGTTAACAAAAACACCAAAGTACCCACATCTGGCGGAGTTACTAGAATTGAATTGGGAAACCTTTTGGAAAATTTTAAAATAGATATTTTAGGAACAATTGGATCTCAATTAGACACTTTGAAGATTAAGAGGAAGCAGGAAGAGGAAAACCTTGTATTAAGCATATTTTTCCCAAAATGCAGAAAAAGGCATCCTTTACAAGAATGTCCTTTGGACAATGTTTCTGTATGTGCAATATGTATTGAAAATTATAAAACAAAAGATTGTCCATCCCTACCAGGATTGCAAGCCATATTCAAGGGAGGGGAAGCTCCAGGGACTCCATCTGCACCGAAGAGGCCTTGGCAACCTAGGAACTCAAATACGTATCAAGAACTCAAATACTCCATAATGTTGATTCTGAGAAGAGATGTGGCCGCTACTCGCATCAGTGAGAAGATGATTACAATGAGGCTCTGAAGGCCATTTTACAATAAACAGGAATGCCAAAAGTCCTAGACATCCAAAAAACTAACCCTGGGAGATGAAGCGCCAAAAGTCATGTGGGCCCTGTTTGGGTAAGTTGGCGCATCAACTTCCCGGGGTCGTAACTTTTGCATACAATCTCCATTTTAGGCGTATGATAGCTCATTGGAAAGATCTATCCGAGGCCTACAACGCTTGAGACAAAATAACATCAATAGATGTTACTTTGCGAGAGAAACATACCCAAAAAAACATCGTTTAGGGCCTCAAAATGGCCCCAGAAGTTCAAGACCCCCAAAAAACTGCTAAAAATAGTAAACTGTGCGAAAAATGAAAAACTGAAAGAAGAAATGGTGGGGGTCCAAGTGGAATAGGTGGGTGGCCACCAATATCCACCTGGATCATAAACAATAGTAGTCAAATGTGATGTTTCACACCTATTACCTGCAGTCAAAGAGGCCTATTGAGTCTTTCCCTCATATGATGTCAAACACCTTGTGCATGTTCAAGCCATTTGTGAAGTTCCATGTAGATAGACATTTTACTTATATCACTAAGTGCAAAGATGAACAAAAACAAGAACTGAAGAGTTATTATAAGCTCACAAAGGAGGACATAGAAGAAATGACTAAGGAATTTCCTGTAGAGCTCCTTATCCCAGTTGAGTAGGACGAACTATCCGATCCCAACCTAATCAGAAGTCCTGTGGTCACCCACGAAGAGTATGATGCACCCAATAGTAGCAGAAGGAAGAATAAGGAAGAGGTACAAGAGCTGAGCAGTGCATCAGAGGAGACTGCTTCAGATTCACCTGGGGGAGGAGGTGATGACGAAGTAGATAGAGAAGAGGATGAAGGGGAAGAAGACAAATAGAATTAGGGCAAAGTGCCACCTAGAGATCCCCTTGAAGAGGTAGATACATCCAATAAAAGAAAGGTTTCCCTAATGAAGCCTACATCGTGGAAAAATTCAAAAGCTAGTAAGCCCAAGTTGTAAACTGTTCTCATGGTGGATTACATTGACCTCATCATCTACATCATATTAGATACATCAAAGGATATTTTACAGCGCAGTGAAGCAAAACAAGAGACCATGTTTGGCAGGATTGAAGCAGAATTGAAAGGGGTACAACAATCTGTCTACTCCAGCCACGTAGTATCTATTGCGTCACCACCATCAGAAGGAGAAGAGTTGGGAGATGATACTACCCAGCTTTGAAGATTAGTAGACTCGATAGAAGCCCACCTTCATCATGCCCAAGAGGAAAAGGAACAGGCCATAGAGGCCCTGAAGTAAGCAAAAGAGGAATCCATATAGAAACATCAGGTTGCACAGCAGGAGAAAGACAACCTCCAAGCGAAGTTCACAGAAGATAGAGTGCAGATCTAGAAGGAGAAAGAATAGTTGCTCACACAGTAGATTGGAATTAAAGAAGTAGTCACTAGAGCACTTCACTCCATGACGGGCTTAGAAAAAATGGAAGAAGACCCAGTAGAAATTCAAGTGGGTAAGCTTGTTGAAGCCATTCAACAACTCCAACAAAGAATAACAGAATTGGAATTACGGACAGTACCAAGCACTCCACAAGAAGTGCGATATCTAAGAGAAGAAATTTCTTGGAGCATAGTTAAGAGAATAAAAGCATTGGTCTTGGAATGAAAACAACTCATCAGTTTTAGTGCACACACTTGCGAGCGCCTTGCAGAGGACCCTGAACTCAGGACTCTAGATTCATAGCTCCAAGAGGCGAAGCAGCAAGCAGCAATAATGCAGGTGTAGTTGAAGCCTCTATTAGTGGTTGAGAGAATGAAAATCTCACAGGAATAGTGAACTATTCAGCAACAGGTCCATGCCATCTAGAGTAAATTCATGGAAGTGACTCAAAGGCTAAAGCCAATGCAGGATGAAGCTTGCACACTTTTTGAGGAAATTGAAGGACAGGGTGAAGAACCAGAGAAAGTAGTTACCACAGTGGAACAACAATTGGAAGGGCCAATGACCAAGAAAGTTGCTCAGGAGTTCATTGAGCAGGAGGCTCTGGTGAAACAGCAGGTTGAAACATCTCGAGCCAAGCTCGAGGCATTTGAGGCAGCGTTACCCGGATTAGAGTGACTCGGGATGAGTCACAGGTGAGTGTTGGGGGCATGCTATCCCTTGACCAGGTTTTGTGGAAATGTTGGTCATGTTTGAAAGAATTTGGGACTTCAACAGGCGGAGCGCAAGGCAAAGCAGAGATCGTGGGAGCTTGGCCCCTTTTCGGGGATTTTTCAGGTTAGGGTTTATGTAATGAGTATGGGATGTCATCCCATGGGTTTTACCCATGCTTAGGCATGTTTTGTAATATATAAATAAGTAGTTAGGTGATGTAGGAGTAGCAAGACCCTGATAGGTCGATGGCTTGGTGCTATGCTAAGTGGAAGTGATTGTAAGAGGCTTTGTGCATACTGTGTGTTGAGACTTACAGAGCTAAGTGAAAGTCATCTGTAGTTCTTTGTGCACCAACTGTGTAAGGCTTTGTGCCTGGATCTACTCAAGGAAGGAGGATCTGTCGAAGTGTGTGCAGATCTCATGTCCTATGCGGAGTGTTTTTGTGGCTCTGCACATGTAAGAAGATGGAAAAATATAATAAAGAAGAAGAAGAGTTAGTGGACATAGCCCCACACTAGGGGTGAGCCATGTATATCATGTGTTGGGATTGTTTTGTGCATTATGGTTGTTATGTTATTGATGTGATTTATGCTTAGTGTTTTTATCTTTATCTTAGCTTCATCTGATATGGTAGCTTAGTGCTTAATGATATGAATGATTGCTAGATCTAATCTATTCTTATGTGCTAAGTGATTGGATGCAATAGATCTTGATTGAAGAGTGCGCTGCTCTGTAATTAGGGTTTTATCTGCAATGTGAATAAAGATTATATACTAATGAATGATAACTGCTAAGTGCTTTGTTAGAGTGTTGTAATCACAAATCTATGTCCCAGCTAGGTTGCAAACACTTGAGTCCTACAATCACCCCTGCCTCTACCTCGGGTGAGACTTAATTTGCTTCACAGGTGTTGTCGAAAGGGTCGGTAGTTAGGGTTTTGTTGGTGCATTGTTGAAGCTTTGAACCTTGGGTCTGCCCCTTGTGCCAACAAAAAGCTCTACTAATAAAGGTAAGAGAGTCAAACATAAGACTGTATTGACATAATGTGGTATTTACAGCTAAACTAAAACAAAGGGATACCAGAGCCTCTGTAATGATCATACAATGAAAGCCCAAAGAAATCTTGCCACAACTTTTAAATTTCTCGAGGCTATGGCCAAGAGAATGAGGCTGAGCATTTGGGTCAACAATATTTTGTTCAAACTGAATTGTGTTTTGTATATTAGGTGAACCAACTCAACAACAGTTGTATTCCTCTTTTTGTGGGATTTGGAAAGCTTCATCAAATTGTCATCTAGTCTATATTCAGATTAGTTTTTAAGGAAGACTACATCATAGGCATTATAAATATTCGTGTGAAGATTTCTCTCCTAGAAAATAGCTATTTGATATCTAATATCCTATTTGATAATTCAAATTGTTTATAACTAGGATTGCTTTCAAGAACCATGTTCTTATTTCTTAATGATATTTGAGAATGAGAAATCCATGTGTGAGTGGACAAATTGAATACTCATACATATTTTGTTCTTTATTTACATTTTACCATTTGATTTAAATTGTCTGTCATTTACTAAGCCAATGAGATGTTTATTTTCCTTTTACATTGATCCTTATATCTTTATTGTATCCTTGATCTAACATTCAACCATTTCTAAATCCTATTCAAAAAGTTTATAAAATATCATTGCAATAACTTGATGATTCCCTAGCTTGCCCTAACTTTAGGGACTAATAGACACAATACCATGGGATACCCAAAAAACATGGACTTGAAAAACCATGTTCTTTGACTTAAAAAAATAATAAACTCATTAAGTCTTTCACTGATTCAAGGTTAACCCAAGGCATATGCCCCCCCCCACATATTCAATCTACCTAAATCTATGTCTAGAATTTTCATAGGTGACATATAAATGAGGGGTACACATGCCTATCCAGGTCTCATAGACATATGCCCATTTACATGCAATCAATAATTTTTTACAACTCCAAAGTAAATACATTTTTTTTCTTTCACAATGGTGACTCAACCATCAGTGCCCCACAACTTCTAAGTGAAAACGGGTGGTGAGACAGAACAGATAGATAAAACTTCAACAACCATACATGAACTTGAACTTTCACCATTAGCACAAAATACAACACCCCCGATAGTGTAATAAAACTCGTCCTAGGCCGATCCACTCCACTCGGCTAACCAACTCTGCTATCCAACGATCAAACTCTCTTCTCCTTGGCTCTCTCATTCTTCAACTCTGTGCTCTAATACCACTTGCTAGGCAATGGAAGCATAAACTTAACAAGATTTAATAGAAAAACAAAAAAAGCCAAGAGCAAACCAACACAACAACAATCACACAATTGACATAGTGATTTATGTGGAAACCCAATAGGGGAAAAACTACAAGGCAATGGTAATCAATATGCTTATTATTCAAGGGAGAATTAAGATAGCCAATCATAAGCCTACAACCATCCCCTCTTCTCTTCACACACATTGTGCTACACTACATTGCTCATTGCACACTTCACCTCTATGGGTATCTAGTATATGTAGCATCTATCAAACATTTAAACAAACTTATTACAATATGATCCACCAATTACACAAACTGATTACAACAATTACACAAACTGATCCACCAGTTACACAAACTTTTTCAACAATTACATATATCTATATCTTAAATCTTAGATAACCCACTAAATATATCTGCTGAATATAGATTGGATTGCATGCTCAGATAACCCAGTAAATATATCTGCAGACTATAGATTGGATTGCATGCTCATCCCGTAAATTTTGAGAACTCAATAGGTACACGCTGCTCAATGAATCTGCAGATGATAAACTCCTTACACCACCAATCTAATTCAATAGGCTGCTAGGATTCTCCAATAATCTCTATAACAATAATAAGGAAAAGTCTGATATATCTGCAGAGGATAGATCCGTAATCCATGGTTTTGAATTACTGGAAGAAAAATGTGGGTGCTTATGCTAATTTCTATAAATACATTTATGATATGCTTGTAATTTATACTAAAGGAAAGAAGATATGTTCATTAAAGAGGCACTTCAATTATCATGAAAATCTCCAATACAAACAAATATCAGAAATAGTACATACAAATATGATAGATATACAAATCTTCATAGATGCTGGATCATTGTATGAATACTGACTAAGGCCACCACAGGTTGCTAGATTCGAAGGCTGATACAGATACTCGAACTGGTCTTTGAGACGTGCGAAGCCCTGGTAATCTCATTTTCCCGACGATCAATTCCCCCTTGGAGGTATATATAGACATGTCCATTTTCCAATCAATTACCATTATCAACCCACTGCTGTTC
>JASDQU010104793.1:70696-82036 GCA_032191745.1 Picea mariana | reverse complement strand
TCCCGACGATCAATTCCCCCTTGGAGGTATATATAGACATGTCCATTTTCCAATCAATTACCATTATCAACCCACTGCTGTTCACTGTTACTACAGGAAATAATGGAAAGCGGCATTCTGCCAAACCGCTGGTGCGTAGCTCACACCACATTTCATATTTTTCTGCTTCATTCAATTTCCACATCCGAACACAATCAGCTTCCTTCTGCTCCACTAGCACCACTTGCCCATCGTGTTGACCTAAATTTTCAGGAAAAATCTTTCTGCATCCCTCCGGTATCGGGATTGCTGTCCATAGTCCGTCAGCAATACTGAAGGCTACGATGAGATTCTGGCGATTGGGAGTGAGCGCCACCCAGTGAAACTTGCCGTGAGAATAAATACCCTTTCCACAAGGCCGAATATCGTAGGGGACCACCGTGGAAACTGCAGTCCAGGCATTGGATTCTAAATCATAAATAGACATCGCAATTATTATATTATCACCTGGACCTTGTTGACCCCTTCGGTCGATATAATAATTGCCCAGCAGAAGAGTGCAATGCCTTGTGGAAGAATCGAAGGCCATTCCAGTGAACAAGGAACCAGATGTAGGAGGACGAGGGATCTGTGTCCAAGTCCTGGTACCTGGATTGCCTATGGAAAGATCCAACCTATCCCCTTTTATATGGCAACAGAATATGCTCTTACAGGTATTTACAACGATGTGATTGAGCAAAGGAACTCTGTAAATGTCCGAACCGCTTCCTTCTATAGCCCAATATTCCACATCATCTTTCCAATCCCATTGGAACTGAATCAGAAACCCAGGGGTAGAATGCAACGACCAGTTTGGAACAATTCCTTGGAGGGCATCACGGGAAGACAATAGATAATTCCATCGTTTACAAACAGTCCTCATTTTGCCAAGAACCCTCATGGGCAGCCTCGCTAAAATCATATTCAACAAATCTTCTTGGAGCTTTCGCCAAATCTCTGCTTCCATTGCTAAAATATTTATTTCTCACTCAAAATATGAAAAATATTTGTTGACGCTACAGCCACTCTCGCTGCCCCTCCTGCTCAGTTCGCTCTTTCTCAAGATCCAGCCTTCCCTGAGCCCAACAAGAAGCGAGTTCGCTATTTATATTATGAAAACTTTACAATAAAATAAAAAACGACGTTTGAGAGGAACCATGTTGTTGGCCATCAAGGTCTACTTATGGAAAGGTTCTCTCCAAAAATAGTTTTTAACAATAAAAACCAACTAATTCACCTTTATTTGCGGTATTTTTATTATTTAAGATATTTTGCGGGTTGCCCTTTACTAAAATAGTGGACATAAATTAACTTGTGAGAGGGTTGAGAGGGTTTTTAGGTTTGTCGAACACTAGTTATTAATGATAGTTAATTAAGTTACTTATAATTACAATATCTTATAATTTATTATTATTGTATTTTACTAATAAAAACTAATTTTAATTTCGATTATATTTTTAAATTAAATTAAATTTTTTATATTTTTATTTTAAAGGAATAGTTAATATATGATTAAAAGAGGATATATTATCTCGAAATGTTTAGAAGGATGATTTCTATTAACACAATGGTAGGTGGAATAAGAAAAAATATTCTAGGGTTTTGTTGGGACTTTCTCAAAGGGCATGCACTTTTGGATGGTGGAAGACTTTTTGGTTGGGCATTGAGAAATATAATGAAGAATGGTTGTTTGGAAAAGGTCGAATTGAACTCTGAGTATGAGATCACATCATTTCAGGTTGAAAATTATATATTGTATAGGAAGGATTATGTGATAATCCATAAATTCATGGGAATCCGACTCTCGGAAAAAGACTTGATAGGTGATGTTGGTATGAGATGGAAACGAAAAAGTCAAATAGATCTGAAATTGGGATCGAAGGGCTTCGTCACAGTGATCTTCTCATGCATAGAAGATATATATTAAGTGTGCGAAGAAGGATCGTATTTTTTCAACTCGGTGGGTCTGGATGTAAGTTACTGGACATAGAGGTTTTCGCTTGAGAAGGAAGAATTTACTGCAATACTTGTCTAGATTCAGATGTACTCACTACCCCATAAATTCTAGAATAAAGAGACACTTGAAGGGATAGGAAACACTTTAGGTACTTTTGTTAAAATTTCAGAGGTCACAAAAGTAGGTGTAACATCCTCATTTTCAAATCCCAAACTAGCGATGTATATTATAGATGTAGTAAATGGTCAAGAGCCAAGTGATGTATATTATAAATATATTGTAAACATTTGTGATGTATACATTCGCTTTGAGGATCCTCTTTCCTTGTCAAGAGCATCCAAGAAGTATTACATTGGAGCTATTCACATCACCTCTTGAGTGAATGAGCTTGGGATTCTTTCACCATTTCTTTCAAGTTTGCTAGTTGTAAAAAGAGCTCAATTTCGGGGATTCAAGAGCCCTCCCTTGGAGGAAGAGGGGACCCAAAGTTCCACTTTCTCTTTGGTGTTTTCTTTCCAATAATATAATACTTTCCATTGGTGGCATGGGTCTTGTTTATTTCTTGTCTTAATGTCCTTATGCAATATAGTTTAATTGCTTTTATCCTTCTTAGTTTAATTCTTTTCTTATCTTTCATGCTTTAAACTTCTAACTCTTTCCTCTACTGTTGTCTTGCCTAGCTGACCCAATTGGGCTTGTAAGCACCCTTATTTTGCTCATTTAAGTGGCAAAAGAGGCGCAACAATTGTCATCTCCTACAACTCTCCATTTCAATATAGTGGGTTTTCGCGGAGGATTAAAACTCTTTGACCATGCAAGGATCTCCCAAACCTGATCTAAGACTTTAGTAATGTAGAAATTAACATTTGGGATACAAAGAGAATCATATATTCTTGTCTTCAAATATTCTATGAAGACTTATCCAAGTTGAAACCAAGGTTGGGATTCTATGTAAGCATGAAAACAATTTCCCACCTTGACTCTATCCTGGTCATATCATGCTTCCCCAAGTCAAAAGAAATGTTTGGGGATTTCTACCTAAGCATGAAAAACATTAGCCACACATGCCCCTCCTCGGTTGTAATTTTGTATTATTTATTTTTATGGGTCCCATCAATTTCTTATGAGAGACATTTCATTGTCCTTGTGATCCCTGGCAAAGCATCCAGAATGTTCATGATTGGATTTTGACTTTTTCTAGATACAATCCTCTGGGCCTTCATCCCCTTCTTCCCATGAAATGAGGGACAATCCCTTCTTGAGTCAATACACCCGAAAATCCCAAAATATAAGGAGATGAGGGGACAAAGTGTGGAAAGTGGAAAGAATGGTCAGGAATGGTACGATGACTTGTCAAGAGGACCTCCTAGTAGAAACCATATCCATAAGGGTGATCACTTACTAGGGTGCGATGCCAAGCACCTAGGTAAAATAAGGAAAAGAGCATAACTTCCAAGAAGACATTACATAATCAAAAGTAGTTTAAATGCAACAAACTCAAATGCCTCAAGTATTGAAATGACACTCACCATAATACATGGCTTGTACCTCATGGAGTTGTTGGAATACTAAGAGGGGGGGGGTGTGAATCAGTATGAACAATTTATTATCACTTTTAACCACAATGTGTAATCATTAACATCAACAACAACATATCATCAATATATCATGAGTAGTATAAATCAATAGAGAGCAATACAAATCCACATAAACATAATACAACATTATTTACATGGAAACCCAAATGGGATAAAACCACATAATTATTTTCTTATATATCAAAAGAATACATTCATTGCAAACACCAACTTCCCAATTCTTCGGCTACAACTGGAAGGAGGCTACGACCTCCTATTTATAGGCTCCAACCTGAAGGAAGCTATAACTCCTTGAATTTTTTGGATCCAACTAGAAGGAAGCTACAACCCCTTGATTCTCAAGCTCCAACTCCCTTATTTTTCTGGAACCAACCGAAAGGAGGATACAACCCCTTTTCCTTGCCTGGTACTGCAAACCTGAAATATAAGTTTAAACCAAATTGTCACTACCACTATATTTGTCATTATCACATCAACTTGTAACCTGTCACTGTCATGGTCACATCAACTTGTAACCTGTCACATCAACCTGTCACTATATCCAGCCTGTCATTGTCATTGTACCATCAATATTTAACTAATCATCAACATGAGCTATACCAAAACCTATACGATATCATCCAGCAACTGTGTACCAACATATGTATTATAACATGCATCAATCATGTACCAAGATATATTCCAAATGCAGATACCATAACATCAAATCATATACTATGTACTATATCATCAACCATGTATAGAACATGTACCATATACAATGTTGTACCTTGACCAAGTTTTGAGGAACACTTGGTCATATTTGACCATTTTTGGACTTCGACAGTCTGTCAAAGATGGAGCGCAATGCAAAAAGGAAATCATGGAAGATAGACCCCCATTTCGGTCATTTTTGGGTTTTAGGTTAATGTAATGGGAAAGGGATGTCGACCTGTGGGCTTACCCACGCTTAGGCCCACTTTTGTAATCTATAAATAGATACTTAGGCAATGTAAGTAGAAGATAATAGTGCATATATGTGATGTATAGTAGATGGCTTAGTGCTAGTAACTGGATCTGTGTGATCAAATGTGCTCCGTGCATGATTGTAAGGAGATTGCAGAAGCTAAGTGCAAGTTGTTGTAGGATATTGTGAAAGTATTTTTGCTAAAGTGCAAGGAAGAAGGATCTAGCGAGCTGCACAGATCTTCTGTCCTGTGCAAAGAAAGGACTGTTGAGGCTTTGTGCTGTAACTGCTTGGCTGAGATAATAAAGAAGAAGACTTTGTGGATGTAGCCTCAGGGTGGGGGTGAACCATGGTAAATCTGTGTGTTGTGCTATGCTCCTCGACTTAATGAGTTTGTCTCTTCCTTTGCTAGTGCTTTGATGTGTTTAGATAGATCCATTTATGCTTTGTGCTTCTAAGATATGAATGAATGTTAGATATGGTATGTAAGATGCTTAGTGCTTAATATGCCGAATCTAATCTATCTTGTTGTGGCTGAGTGTTGAATTATCTTATATCTAAGTACATACTGCGGTGCTCTGTGTGATCTGCAAAGTATCATAAAGGTTGAATATTGATGAATAATCCCTGCTAGGTGATTTCTAAGTGTTATAATCACAGATTTGTGTCCTTGCTAAGGTTGTATACACTTGAGTCTTGCAACCACCCCTACCTCTACCTTGGGTGAGACTTCATCTGCTTCATAGGTGTTTCCAAAAGGGCCAGTAGTTAGGGTTTTTTTGGTGCACTCTTGAGCGTTGAACCTTGGGTCTGCCACTGTGCCAACAAATGGTTCCGTTGTCAAGACCTAAAACTGTGATTGCTGGGAACTAAGAAAAAGAAGCTTTGTGCAAAGATTCATCCTAAAATTTTGAAATCTCTGTGCGTAGATTTCTTTTCCTAGTGCGCATTTTTTTACTCGACCTGTGAAGCTTTGTGTCAAGAATAAGGTCATATCTAAAGAAAGGAAGATCAAATCTGAAGAAAAGAAGCAATATTCAAATGCTTTGTGCTCTAAAAAAAGTAAAAGTGAAAATTTCTGAAAGAAAGAGGTCAGATCTGTAGAAAATAGGTAATATATGTAAGCTCTATGCTTCAATAAAGGTAAGACTAGTTAAAAGTTCTTAGATCTGGAAGCTTTGTGCCCTGTAGAAGTAAAAGAAGTGAATTTTTTTGTTTCTAGAGTATGGATCTAGGTATGTTTGATAGATTATGTCCTAGCTTAAAAACTAGAGCATTAATGGATCAAAGAAAGTTTGATATGAATAGATCTGATAAGAATAATGAAAGATATGTTATACCTATGCATAGAAAGAAATTTTGGACTAACCAATGGATGCAGGATCCTAGAAAGAAATTTTTGCTGGCTAGCCATTATGATCCTAGCGCGCAGTACAAGAAAAGTTGAGGATCATTGAAAATAAAGAGAGGATTAACCCTTGGTTACAGTAGCAGAAGACTAGGACATCTTGCTAAGGAATGCCCTAGGAGAAACCCTAGTTTCCTCTGTTGTAAGGCTATGGACCATGAAGTACTGGATTGCCCTAGAATGATTGCTAGACTTGAAAAGCTGAATATGGATCAAGAAAACTCTGAATAAGATCAAGAGACTAAGATTATAAAATAACCCCAGAAAGAATTATAGATTATGTTACTGAAAATGGAAGAAACCCTGGATGAACATAAAGATGCCAGTTTGTTAGACATCTTCAAAGAAAAGGAGAAAATCAAAGTAAGAATAAGAGACTTCTACATTGACTATGCTCTGGATGAAGGAACAAAGATGAACATTTTGACAAAAAGTACTTGGGAATCCCTAGGAAGTCCTGCTATGGTTCCTTCACTGGGAAAAATAACATTGTTTAAAGGAAAAATGGTAACCCTATGTGGCAGGATTACCCAGATAGCTATAAGTACCCATGGAGCTTCGACAGAGGAAGAATTCGAAGTCATTAAATTTATTGAGGACCATGCCCCATTTCCAACTTTCTTAGGAAATATTTGGATTGAAAAAGACCAGATCCGAAGAAAAGAAGAAAAGGAAGCCCTAGAATAGAAGAAGCAAGAACTCATGGAATTTATGACTAGAAGGGTCACCTACTTGATAGAAGAACAAAAGAATAGATTTAATCTATTAAACAACATGGACTTGGATGTAGAAGCTATAAGAGCATTAGAGGAACCACAAAATACCATAATACTTAATCCATATGACAAAGGAGTATTACCCTTGGATTTGAAGAAAGAATCTCATCATCGCGAAGTGACTATGTCGAGAGAAGATAAAAATCAAAATGGAAAAAGGATGACCGAGACGAAGCTTACTAGGAAGAAGGCTAGGAAGCTAAGAAGAGATCCAAGATCATAAAGTTTACGACATGTTAGCCCCACATAAGTACTTAACTAATACCAAAGGAAAGAATTCTAAGATCGTCCCATAGTCATGGACCCAGAACCTTGCACAGTCGACACTACTTAATGTAATGAAGATCCTGCACTTTGGAAGACACCAAGAAGTCAACGCTTGTGTCAATTTGTTGCTACCACGGTGGATAATTATGGTTGGACCACCGCATCACTGTGGATCTTACCTTGATCAATTGGATCACAAGACTTATTAGCATGCAAGGCCCTGACCCATAGGAGTTTTACCCTTGAAAGACCTCAGACTGAGCACTAGCGCAAAGGATAAAAGAAACTTATGGCGACATTGAGAAAGGTAGGTGAGGCTATAAGGTAGCCTCTATATAGAGTGACACAATGCACCTTGCCTGTCAGCTGATCGCGGGCAAGATAGTTTGCAAGAACAGACCAACACAGGTGACTAGATTCGTAGTTGACCTCGCAGGGAAGTGTGTCGAGGGAATACAGACGAACTGGGTGCGGTACCTTGTAAACCAGCTAGAGCTTGATTGCAGAGAAGTGCAATACCAAGGGCATAAGTTTCACTTTAGTTAGTTGCTCATACTAATCACTTTCATCACCTGGGAGCTAAGAAAAAGTGCCACTTTTCCAAAGATCGAACCCTTCGAACCACTCACCACGAAGTTCTGTACACTGTGGTACTCCAACGACATGAACAAGCAATGGCAGTCCAATTTCATCTTCCATGCCTATTACAACCAATTGAAGAATGCAATCTAGTCTACACTGTGCCTCACCCCAAACACACTTCATAGGCTTATACCTTTGATAAAATTCAGCGTGGACTGCCACTTCACTTATATCACAACGCACGTTGATGAGCACAAACAACAGCTCCAATCGTACTACAAGTTGACAGAAGAAGACTTGAAGTATATTACCAAGGAATGGTTGGCGGACCTCCTTATTGCAGCAGACCCCGTAGAAATCTCTGACGTGGAAATCCCTGAAGCTATGTCGGATACACCTGGACCAAGCAAGACTAAGAAGGATGATGAAGTTCAAGATGTCCATAGCACATCCACGAATACAACTTCGATCTCACCCGCACAGGGTGGTGATGGTGAAGAACTAGGTGGCACAGAAGTTGAGAAAAACAAAGGTGAGGTTACTCTACCTAGAGAGGAGGAGGATCCCTCCAAGAAAAGGAAGATTACCCCACCAAATATCTCATCCCGAGAGAAAACTAAGGCCACACAAACTATGTTTAAGACTACCCTCACACTCGACGAATTCAATTTATTAATTGTTGCGCTAAAGGATGCTTCACTAGAGATCGGAGAAAAATAAGAAGTGAAGCAGGAGGAGGTATTCAGTTGAATCAAGGGTGAACTTCAAGAAGTACAACAAGCACTTCAATCTATCTGAGCAGTTTCTATTGTGCCCTTAACAATTGGAACAACAGGAACAGACAATGAGTCCACCCAATTACACCAGATCGTTGATAAAGTCGAAGCTCACCTTTGACAAGCTCAAGAAGACACAATGCAAGACACCCAATCTTTGACGCAAGTATAGAGCGCACTTCTAGAACAACAGAGTAAGTCAGAACGGGAAAAAGTTTCCCTGAAAGCGAACTGGTATGAGGAAAAATCATAGTTATAGAAAAGCAGGTACTAGTTTCTAGCAGAGAAACTTGAAGTACAGGAAAAGGTTAACAAAGCACTTCCCTCGGTGACAATCATAGAAGTGAAGATTGAAGAACATGTTCCACAGTAGCTGACACAACTTGAAGAAGTAATCCAACAACTTCAACAGTGCATCACAGATCTGGAACTTCATACCGTTCCCGAGACTCCTCAAGAAATAAGAGATCTAAGGGAAGCAACTGCTCATAGCACAGTTGGTCGATTAAAAACCTTTGCCTTGGAATACAAGTAGTTGAGCGCTAGAAGCACCAAGAATTATGAGAACCTCATAGAGAATCCAGAGTTGTAGGCATTGGAGGCACAACTCCAAGAAGCAAAGCAGCACACAGATACGCTATAGGCACAGCTGAAGTCCTTTATCTCAGTCAAAAGAATGAAGAGGTTTGCATAACAACGCACCACCCAACAGCAGGTACACACGCTGCAAAGTAAAGTGATGGAAGTCTCCCAACGACTTCAGCCAATCCAAGAAAACACATGCCAATTGTTCAATGAAGTTGAAAGCCAGGGAGCCGAGTTTGAATAGGTTTTCATCACCATAGAACAACGCCTGGAAGGGCTAGTAATTGACGTAGTGATCTAGGAGTTCACTGAGAAAGATAATCTCACACTGCAGTAGGTCGAAGTAGCTCAAGACAATATCGAGGCATTTGAGGTGGAATTGATCAGAATAGAGTGACTCGGGACGAGTCACAAGTGAGTGTTGGGGGCTTGTTGGCCCTTGACCAAGTTTTGAGGAACCCTTGGTCATATTTGACCATTTTTGGACTTCGACAGCTTGTCAAAGATGGAGCACAACTCGAAGTGAAAATTGTGGAAGCTAGACCCCCTTTTTGGTCCTTTTTGGGTTTTGGGTTAATGTAATAGGAAAGGGATGTCAGCCCGTGGGTTTACCCACGCTTAGGCCCACTTTTGTAATATATAAATAGATACTTAGGCAATGTAAGTAGAAGACAGTAGTGCATCTATGTAATTTATAACAGATGGCTTAGTGCTAGTAACTGGATCTGTGTGATCGAATATGCTTTGTGCATGATTGTAAGGATCTTGTAGAAGATAAGTGCAAGTTGTTGTAGGAGGTTGTGAAAGGCTTTGTGTTGAAGTGCAAGGAAGAAGGATCTAGCGAGCTATGAAGATCTTCTATCCTATGCAGAGCAAGGACTGTTGAGTCTTTGTGCTGTAACTTCTTGGCTGAGATAATAAAGAATATGACTTTGTGGACGTATCCCCATCATGGGGGTGAACCACGGTAAACCTATGTGTTGTGCTCTGTGCCTCGACTTGATGAATTTGTCTCTTCCTTTGCTAAGTGCTTTGATGTGTTTAGATAGATCCATTTATGCTTTATGCTTCTGAGATATGAATGAATGTTAGATCTGGTATGTAAGATGCTTAGTGATTGATCTGCCAAATCTAATATATCTTATTGTTGCTAAGTGTTGAATTATCTTAGATCTAAGTACATACTGTGATTCTCTATGATATCTGTGAAGTATCATAAAGGTTGAATATTGATGAATAATCTATGCTAGGTGATTGCTAAGTGTTATAATCACAGATTTGTTGGGGCATTTCCAACACTCCTTATACATGGGTAGGGGAGAATAGACAAGATTTGAATGCTCCCGTTGCATGGGTAGGGGAGCGTTGACCCTAAAAAATTGTCAAAATATCTAGGTAAAAGGAATTATTTTGACCTTCTCGTGATGAGATTTTCTCCTCCACGATGGATAGGGATTATGACAAATGTTCTTCAATGATTTCAAAATTGCGACATTGAATAAAGTGCATGCAATACTTAGCAAGGTTCATATGACACTTGATAAAGTGCATGTGACACTTAGTAAGGTGCATAGAACAATTTATAAAGTGCATGTGACAATTAGTAAGGTGAATACGACACTTGCGACATTTGGTGGTGCGACATTTAGGTGTGTAAAGAGTGAATGATACAAGTTTTTTAAACATAGTAGAAATCAATTAAGGAATAAGAATAGAACATCTAATCCTAAAGAAAAATTCCCAACTAACCTAGAATTATTCTTCCTCCCTAACCTACTTCAAACTTCCAACTCTCTTAGTTTCAATAAGTTGGAGCATAGACTATATCAACATAACTCTAGATATAACCCAAAGGTGAAATCATTGACTACATCGACCTAAATTTTGTAGTAGGCAACCAATAGTTACTATCACAACTCTTGAGAGAATGGATTAACACTGTTATCCCCAATTCCTAGGGATAACTAAGGAGATGATGTCTCGAGGCCCTCAGGTTGCAGAACTAGAGTACCGAGAGAAAAATTGACCAACAATGTCCACTTACATAGATAGAGGCTCTCTTCACCACCACAGATCTCAGGTTCATGATGAGGGTATCCACCACATCAGCTTGTTTCCGGAAGAAATTGGGTCTTGTTGATGTTGGATAGTTGGTTTTCATTTATGTAAACAAGTAGTGGCTATTATTGATGTCAAAATATGTGATGGGTATATTTGGAGAAGTATCCAAAGTGGTCCCCTTATGGCATAGCTCTAAGAATGTCCCTCATGGGAACATGCTTTGAAGAATTCTATAAGAAGCCCCAGAGGTGTGGTTATGGAACCTGAAGTTGATCATGGAAAAAGGTCAGGAAGGACGGTGTGAATTAAACTAACTCACTCATGGATGAATAGTCCTCATCATGCCATTTTGGGTGATAGGTGGTA
>JASDQU010104793.1:25343-35884 GCA_032191745.1 Picea mariana | reverse complement strand
GTCTTGCTGTTATGATATTTTCTTAGTTTGTTGATCAGATTTGTTTTTGGTAGTCATATCAGTGTTTGGCAACTTCTCTTCAAAAATAAAATCATTAAAGAAAATGGAGGAACCAATCTCAGTTTCCATAGAATAAATGGGATGGTTCCTTGGTTGGGTTTTGTTACTAACCATGTATTTGAGCACTACTTCCTTGTACAACCTCCTATATTGACCAAAAACATGGATGGTGGCATATGGCATATCCATTTGCAGAGTCCCTTTCAACTTTGCAACCCATGACCTAGATAACAACATGAAAAATTTAGGAGGGATATCAACAACCACTACATCCATGACCATATTTTTTGCTGGAATTTGAGACAAAGATACCACCAAATATTTGATTAGGAGCAAGCACTTCACCTTCCTTGAATCAAAGGAGAAAAGATCTTTGTAAGGCCTTGTAATGTCCAGGACCAATTGGTCCATGACCACCTTGGGCATCATATTATGGGATGCTCCTGAAGCCAACATAACATTGTGCAGAGTCATATCATGAATCTTCAGTCTGAAATAGAAAGGAGGGACCTCATCAACATCACTTCTCTCCTCTACATGTGGGCCAAACAAGATGGCAGGATGATTATCTTGTATATTCAAAGTATCAGAAGTTTCTTCCATATTGAGCATCTTAATGATCTGATTTCTATATTCACTATTCTTTATCAGATCATTAAATGGAGCATAAATTTTAATTTTGGCCATATCACTTTCAAAGTTAAAAGAAGAAGAGGTTTTCTCCACCTCTTTGATGACTGTCTCCTTTCTTGTTTCAGGTACTTTCTTCAGAGTTTCTTACTTCTACTTTCGTTTCTCCACAACATCCTTTGCAACAGAGTCCTTTTTAGGCTGGCTTGAAGAAGGTGTATTATTTTGAGCTTATTTGGTAGGATTTCCCTTTGGAGGATTTGCAGGAACCTTTATGTTTCGAAGATTATATTGTTTTTGGAATTGCATGATGGCTTTCTGTAACCCTGTTTGGTAATCTTCTTTTTCCACTGACAACCTTTCATCATTCTCTTGCATGAATATTTCATTTTCATCCATGAACTGATCATGTTCTTGTTTAGTTAAAAGCACATATGTTTCATCACCATCACAGCAATGCATAGTTTCTTCAAAATTTTCATCAAAATTCTCATTGACATAATTATTTTGAAAAGGAGGTCTTATTTGCTGATCACCTTGGTTCCTTTGATCTCTTTGTCTAATTTGTGGAATTGTTGGTCGCCTTTGATTCCTGGGTGGAACATTATCCTGTTCTCTAGTGTTAGGCTTATCATCTAAATATATCCTCTCCATTAGTTTCTCCATGGTCTTCATCCTCATTTCAAACCTCTCTTCTAATGACTGTGAGGTTGAAGGATGTGCCTTATCTTGAACCTTGTTCATGTCCCTGTCATAATTATATTTGATCTTTCCTAAAGCCATTAAATTTACTTCAACTTCTATTGCATCACTCATCATATCATCTATTGAAGTGGATCTTGTTTCCGTTAATAACAAACAAAACCTGTTTTCAAAGGAATCAACATATCTAAGTTGAGCAGTCATGGGAGGAGGTTTTACCTCACTAGAAATTGGGTTGTAAAATTTGATAAATCTTGTTGAAAAATCTTGGACCATTTCATTAGGTGACCTTCTCATGTTGTTATACTGGGTTAGAAACTGAAGGGGGTTTTTATTGTCACCCCACTTTGCAAGAAACATTGTTTCAAAGGCTTAAAATTTTAGGATACTTGCTGTTGGGAGAGATATGAACCACTTTCTGACTTCTCCTACAAGACTTTGTGCAAACAACCTCATTTTTGCATCTTCAAAATCTACTTCTTCTAGGTCTACAAAATCATTGAACCAATCTAGGTGTTTTTGGGCTGACACATTGCCTTCAACATCATACAACTTAATCCTCTGATTATATTCCCAAGGAAAATCATGTAACTGAGTAGGTAGAACAAGAGGGGAAAACCTATCTACCATGGCTGCTATAAGAACCTGAAGTGGTTATTGGTTTTGAGTAGAAATCACAAGAGGTTTCATAGAGGAAACTAATATTAAATCTTGGAACCTATTCTTATCAAATATGATCTCGTTCAAGCAAGACTCAGATTTAGTTATGAATAGGGTTTGCTCAAATTTTGAATCAAAATCAAGGTCTTCAATGCTTGTCACTCCATCTTTGGGAAAGGATAGATATACGTCTAGACACAAAACTGGGATTATTGGCTTTTCTTTTCTTTTGTGTACAATCTTCTCAGAATCATACATAGGGATCACTGCTTCTGGGTCTGGGTTTCTCCTGGTATGAATTCTCTTGGAAGCCAAGATTCCTAGCTCAAACTACTTTATGCTACTGGTCTCTTTATAATGGAGTCACCATGGTAAATTTAGTCTCAACCAATAATATGTTTGATTCACTGTCACCCTCAGGAATCAAATCTAAATATTTAAGTCATTCTTTTCCCAGGGAAGATTTCACTTTCAATCCTGAGCAACGATGCCAGAATGTTAACACTCTATAAATTTGTTCGACTGATCAAACAAACAACAAATTTAACCTACAAACCAAATTTAGAGATGGGTACTAGCCTGCTCAGCTCAGAGAGGGCTATCTCCTGTCACTTGGTATTTCTTTGACAATCAATGGCTAGGTTTTGTTGTTTTGGCATTTTTTTTTATAATTTTTCTAGCAAGGGGAGGGACACTTAGGGATATGGAGTCAAACTTCTGAAAATGAATGGAAGAACTGGTTGGTCAATAGAACCCTCCATAGGATAAAGTATAAATGAGGCAATAAATATGAGTTATAATTTGTAAATTTGCAGAGTGTAGGAAGAAAATAAAACATATAACTGCATCAGAGCATTGACTAAATGAATTCTGAATTAGTTAGGAAGAGATTAACATAGTTTAAATTGCTTCAGCCGAGAGGATCACAAGATGAATTATGGGCCTTTGAATATCCAATTTAAATAGAAGAAAGTGAAAATGAAATAAGAAATATAGGAAATACATACAAAGAGAGGAGACAAAACTCAGATCACCACCATTAGAATCTTTTCATGGAAACTTCAAGACTTCTGCATGTGTATTCAATTCAACTTCAGAAAATTACACTTCAAGTTATGAATAGAAAAAATCCATTCCCTTGCACTTCTGCCAACCCTTAATACATTTGAAACTCCTAATACTTATACAAGTTTGAGTTCCTTTGGTTTGAAACCGATTACAATGATTGAAATGAAACGTTTCAGTTTCTGAAACTGATTACAGTAATTACAAGGGATAGTTTTGGTTTTGAAATCGATTACAATGATTATCAAGAAGACATTTCATGATCCATCTTCTGACTCCTCTGATGCTTCATTCCCATCCTTTTTCCACTTTTTCTCTTCTGGTCTTTTACCTGATCCTCCATCTTCAGTGACACTTAGACATCATCTACTGGACCCTTGAAAACTACACTTTGTCTTACCCAGTCGTACTATCTCCTTCCATTGCAAGTCAGAAGGGATATCATAATGTATCATTTCTTTGATCAGGATCTCTAGGTCAATACATGAGGCATATGTCATGAGTGGTAGTCCAATTTTGACTACTTTGAACTGATTCAGAATGTCAAAGTCTATACTTAGATGCTGCACTAGTGTAGCTCCTTTCAGATTTTTCTCTAGGGTTTCGAATTTGGAATGATCCATCCTTCTTTGAGTGAGGAGAGAATTGTATTCTTCCTGATCATATAATTTTCCCTTTCCATCCCAAAATGGTGGGATGCCTTTGATAAATAACTCTTCAAACAAATCCTTGAACTCTTGCACACTTTTCTCCATTTGTGTTGCCTTTATTTGGACTAATTTCAATAGGTTATGTTTATCAATAACCCTCCTGGCCCAGATAATCAATGTGGTTTTGTCTTTAACTCCAATAGTCTGAAGTTCTACAGTAGGAATGGGGTTGAGTAGATTTATGGCATTTGGGCCCATTCTGATGGCTTCTTTGCTAAAGTCTCATTTACAATAGTGCACCTGCTTCTGGCTATGATGGCCATGCTATCTTTATGATTGATGAAATTCAAATACACTCTGAATTTGGCAACTTCAATAGCTATAGAGTCCCATATGATGTGCTTAGCCCCCTGCAATAGGAATTTGGCTCTCAATCTCATCTTCAAATTATCTATCCTTTCCTGTAAGGCTCCATTATCCTTTTGAAATTGAGCCATTTTTTCATGCTTTGCTTGCATATCTTTCTTTAATTTCTCTATGCTCCCTTTTAACCGTTTTATTTCTCCTTCTTTCAGGCTAACCTATGACATAGCCTCGACAAGTCCTTCAGTTTTTGGCCCAACTTCTGTAGTAGGAGTTACAACTATAGCCTTTTTCAACAATTATGTCTATCCTTATGACCAATTCACCTTTTCTTGTTCTAGCTGCAATGCCTTAGCCTTGTAGTCCAATGCCTCATGACGAAGTGTTTCATTTTCCTATTCTAGAGCAACCAATTCTATTGTTTGTGGATGCTCTATGGTAAACATTTTTAGTTCCTTCTTCAAGCTTTGAATCAATTTGTCCTTTTCATCCAATGAGGATTTCACCCCTTGGCGGCCTTCAAATTCCAACCTCTTGACCTGAGACTGCCAAGCTCTTCTAGATGCCTTTTCTTACCTCATCTTCTGTTCCAATTTGATTTCATAAGATGATAGCATTGAATTCTTTAGGCTTAAACTCAGGTAATTAGAATACATCATATCACTGGTGTTCTTATGGAATTTGACCTTGTCTGGACCATGAATGTTGTCATACCTTATATTTATCTCAGATAATTTATCTTCATCTGCAACTACAATGTTAAAGGTCTTCTTTTCAGTATCCCCTACTGTGAATAAGGAAGATTTAAGCTGAGAAATATTTTCCACTTCAGGGACTAAATCCCTCATCTCACTTAGAGCTAGGTTTCCCTTCTCAGCATAATGTTTTGACAAATCGTCTTAAGATTGATAAGATGCCCCATATGTCTTATCAAAGATGTGTTTCTTGCTGGTAAAGGTTCTTAAGTTTCATTCACTCTAGAGTGTTATTTCCTTTTCAACCTCTATAGTGTTGGTTCCACTTTCCACCATATCTAGATTAATCACTTCTCTGGGCTCTTCCTCCTCCAAATCTACTATCTGTGGAGACTGTGAAATCTTCATATTTTTAGGAGAAGTCTACTGAACACTCTTGCCCATGGCCTCTGAACTGCTTCTCTTGTTGTAAACACTCACCTTGGGGACTTTGACTATCATTTTTTGAGGGGCTTGTTGTGGTTGACTTTGTTGCAGGGCTGCCTCCACTTGCTGTGTTTGAGTTGGTTGCAAGATGGCTTCCATATCAACACACACTTCTAGGTTTGCCAGCTTATCAAAATCCTCAACATGTTCATGCTCATAAGGGGCCTATTTGTTCATCAATATTCTCCTGGAAATGATATGGTGTGGATCATATCTTCTTCCCTATAGCTATGAAAAACCAAACTCTTTGATCTTTGCCTGAATCTAAGATAGGCATGATCTAGTTTTGACAATGAAGGTGCCAATGATAAAAGGGAATTTGAGGTTGGAGGTTTTGCACAACTTTAGGAAATTCTTTGTCTAAGATATAATACTTTGCCTAATGAATTCAAGGGAAAAGACTCTGGGGGTCAAAAAGATAGGAAATATATAGGGGGATTCATGACAACCATAAAACCATATTACAATTGAGTGCATGAAAAGTACCCAATCCCCCACTCTATTTTCTGTATTTTCCTGTAGATATCTCCTCATGTAATCCAAAACTCTAGGTAGGTTGGTGTTGAATATCAAACTGTACACTCTAGACATGACTTTGTTGATGAAGATGAACAATGTGATCCTTTTACATTCTATTGATATAAAGGCTGCTTCAGGAAATTCTCTCTTATTGGTTTCCAGGAAAATCTTCTGTAAATAGGTGTAATATATGAAATGTGTTAGAGAGAGAAAATTCACTAGCTGTTTATGGATATTATCAGCTATGAATTGATCAAAACTGATGCAGAATGACTGACCAGACTCTGACTGAAAAAATGTCAAAAGGAAACCCGACATGACTTCAACCACATGTTTGTCATTATCTAGACCTAAAATTTGACTCAATAGAGAACATACCCATTGGACCTCAATAAACATTATACTCACATTCATTGGCAAAGATAGACTCTCTGAAAGATGTTATAATTTGACAATTGTCTATAAAAATTGATCTCGGACCTCTGATGGACACTCTCTATATACCCTAATTATATTTTCTTCATTGAAAGGTTCATACACCACGGAGAAAGCCTCTAGTATACTGAGCGAATATTGAATTGACATACTTTCTACCCTACACATGACCTCAGACCCCTATTTATTTATGATGACTCTTTCTTAATGTGAATACTGCTCTGCACACCAACCTATGAATTGGGGAAAAGGAAAAGTGACTTCAACAACATACATGACTATGGATGCCTGGACTGCATCAAGGAATGGTATAATACTTCCTACATTATTAGACGGGTTGCCTCTAGACACAGAGATGGGATAAATGGTGATTTTGGTGTCAAAGACGTTTGAATCTCGGTCAATTAGGGCTTCTTCATTCACCACAGGGTCTTGCTCTATTACTGAAGTTAATATAGGATCCATGGTTGCGATGAAAAATACATGGAAATAAGTGGAAATGGCGTGCAATGGTGTACTTCTGAGATGCAGTCGAACAAGGGTGGCCACGCCAAGTTTCAAACGGTCCAGTGTTCGAAAAATAATAAAATAACCAACAAAATTCCCTTTTGTACCTTTTCCAAATTTCGGGGGCATGGGGATGTGGTTTGGGGCAACTCGATTTTCACCTCGAAATGCACCTGGTGACTCCACGAAGCCCCGATTGAAAACCATAGTTTAGATTTTGGCCCGCTTTCTGAAATTGTCCTCCGCGCAACTTCTCCCCCTGAAATGATCCTCGATCGTCGATCTGGAGAGCTCTCGATCTGCGACGTATCGGGTCACATCACCTTAGCACCCCTTCCAGACTTAGCCTCTTCCTGCTATATTTATCCCCATCCCTAGTTTATCAAGCCTCCAAACCAATCTAGCATCTCACTAAGTCCATAAATTTTGATTTCACACAAAAAGTTTAATGGTGATAACATGGGCACCAACTGGGGATGCTATCCTCCCAGCGAGGTAGCAAAGAATGACATACCAAGTTCCTACCCATTGGGATTTATTTCACTTATTCAACTAAATAAAACAAAATCTTATTCACAAAAACTTGAATTTTACTCAGCATAACTTAGGGCCTTCACTTCGGGCTTCAATTTCTCCTGATTTGATTTCAATTGCTTCAACTGAAATACAAAAATGGTTATATACAATGAGTGGAAAGGGTGAAAATTCCTTTAAGAGATATCATTCTTGAGAAACCTACCATTCAAAGGTCCCTTACCAACAAATCTCCATTTTGTTCCTACAGAAAATAAGCATTATTTCCATGGTATGCCAAAATTTTGAAAGGTCCAAGCCATAGGTGATCGAATTTTCCATGATTTCCTCTGTCTTCATTCCTGACATTCCATTTCAATACCAAATACCCCACTTTGAAATCATGTACCTTGGTATGCTTGTCAAAATCCTTTTTGATCCTGTCTTGGTGAATTTGAGAGTTGTTGAAGGTTTTCTCTCTTGTTTGTTGGACATTGATTAGTTCATTTATCCTCCTCTAAGTGGCATCTGGTTCAACATCTTGATCCTGTAGCAATCTCATCACTTGCAATACTAATGAAGTAGGAAAAACCACTTATTACCATACACAATATTGAAGGGTGAAGTGACAATAGATCTTTTAGTAGTGATCCTGTCAGCCCATAATGCATGGATAAGCTTCTTGTTCCAAGCCTTTTTGTTATCTTGCAAATTTTTTTTGATGATTCTGGTCAAACTTTTATTAGATGACACAGCCAACCCATTACCTTGAGAGTAATAAGTTATGGAGTGGCCAAGAGTTATATTGTAATCACTGCAAATTTTTTCCATCTTTTTGGACTTAAATGTTGTTGCATTGTCCATAATGATTTTGATTGGACAACCAAACCTGGAAAAAATATTGTTCTCCAAAAAATTAATGATAATAGTATCTATGGCTTGCCTGGTGGGAAATACTTCAATCCACTTGGTGAAGTAATTTGTGACTGTCAGTATCCACTTGTGCTGAGATGAGGACTATGGATGAATTTCTCCTATGAAATCAAGGCCGCATTGTCTAAAAGGTGCTTCAACAAAGATAGGCTTCAAGGGAAAAGGATGCAGTTTTCTCTTCCCATAAAAAAATTGGCATTCATGACAACTTGAAACTTCTTTGTAAACATCAGAAAAAATGCTAGGCCAATAGAAAACTTCCCTCAATATCTTGTGCAATGTAGTTTTCCAATAATGGTTCCCTCCATAATCATCTTTATGAAATTCTCTAATGGTTTTTTCTACTTCTCCTTCCAACAAACAACTCAACAAGATTCCTCCTAGATCCTTCGAATACAGAGGTTGATTTAAAATACAAAAGATTGTTGCTTTCAGCTTCAAAAACCTGGCCTTGGTTTTTCTCAATTTAGTAGGAGCCTGCAAATTTCTCAACACATAAATAATGTCAACATACCATGGGAAGTCAAGGAATTTTTGGGATACCCAAGGGATCTTTTCTTCTTCTGAATCTGCTGACAAATCAACAATGAAATTAATTCCCAAGAACTCACAATTTTTCTGTGCCATCAACTTTGCAAGTCCCTGCCCCTTGATCAACTTGGTAGGTTTGATCTCAAGGTCATACTCCAACAACAAAACTATCCATTTTCCCCTTTTCCCCTCAGGATCAGGCTGAGCTAAAATTTCCTTCACAGAACTGATGGGTACATAAGAAATGGAATGAGAATGAAACATATAAACTCTAAACTCCTTTAGGGCCTTGACCAGTGCGTATGCCTTCTTTTCCATGATATCATACTTTAATGGGGAATCCATCAATGTCCTTCTATAGTATTCTATAGGCCTCTCAAAATTCTGTTCATCTTTTTGTAATAAAACACCAGCAATGGTGTGCTCTGAGGCAAAAGAAAACAGTATAAAGTCTTTTTCAAAATTAGGACTGGCCAGCACTGGGGCTTTGGTCAGTGCCACTTTAATATATTCAAAGGATTTTCTGATTTTAGGGGTCTACTTTATCTCACTTCCTTTCTTGAGCATGTTAGTGATATGCTTTATGATTTCAACCAGGTTAGGGATGAATCTTCTCAGAAAATTTACTTTCCCTAGGAAAGATTTCACTTCTTTTTTTCTTTTGGGTGGTCCAATTTTGAGGGTTCCCTCAACTCTACCAGGATATATCTTTATCCCCTCCTTTGAAATAATGTGACCAAGAAGCTTCCCCTCTTCCATACCAAAATTAGATTTTTTTGGGTTCAATGAAATGCCAAACTTCCTACATTTTTGAAAAGCCCTTCTTAGATGTTTAAGATGTTCTTCATAAAAAACTGAATATATAGTGATATCAACTAAGTAAATAACAATAAATTTATCTTTCTCATAAAAAAAATCTATATCCATAGCTCTTTGGAAATTTTCCCTTGCATTCATGAACCTAAAAGTGTTGTAGGAAAATCTCCCTACGGAAAGGTAGATTTCCTCTTGAGAGCTAGACTCTTAACTCTAAGACAGAAGGTGCTTAACATGGACACTGACTTCCTTTGAGATCTAATCAAGATGATGAACAAAAGAGAAGGAGGAAAGCATGTACCTTATGAATGTCGTTTGTCCCTGGAAGGTCTAGGATGTGCTTCGATCTTGAGCTCCTTGGTAGATGCTGCAAGACAAACAAAAGTACAAACAACTTCCTACTCTACTGAGATTACCTAAAACATAGATCCCTCTACTGTAGACAAACTTATATGGAACAAGTACAAGTTTGAATGAAACAGGTCAAGCATTGATTATATTGATGAGAACAAAGTGTTACTTACAACCATGGATGTAGTGCATCAACTTCACCAAGATCTCCTTGTCCAAACCCTTGCTTAAATAGTCCACACACAGAATGCTGATGCTCCAAATGAAATCTTCCTCATGAGATCATAAGTTAGATGCTTCACAATTCTTTCCATCTCCCCCTCCTCCATGGAAATCCCTCATTATATAAGATTTGGAGACTTAAGAACCATGGAGAGGATCTCTCATCAGATCCACTAAGAAAGGGATCTCTAATATATTTAGGGAGAAAATATCTCTTAAGGATTTTGTGGAGGAAATATCTCTCAAGGATTTTAAGGAGGAAATATTTCAACCATCCATGAGATCCTCCACCTTCCCTAAAAAATAGGAAACCAAATGTGAGGTGGATTCTCACACTTAATTACTTTCTTTTTCATGAATATTAATAATAATTCATGTGCACTTGATTCTCACACTTAATCAA
>JASDQU010104792.1:66573-93622 GCA_032191745.1 Picea mariana | reverse complement strand
GGTCTGCCTCGCTGGGCAGTCATTCTTTCGAAGTTCACAGTTGTGAGCAGTTTCAAAGAATCATCCTTTTTGGAGGTTGATGCAGGACAAAAATTCCTCGAGGGCAGACTCATTCTCTCCAGGTTACACTTTGTTTAGTGTCGGAGGAATGGCCCAGGATGGGGAATGGTCCGGATAGTTATTCCTCGAGGACAGACTCATTCTCTCCAGGTTACACTTCATTTAGTGTCGGAAGAATGGCCCAGGGTGGGGAATAGTCCAGGCTCAACAATCAAGGACAGTTATTCCTTGAGGGTAGACTCATTCTCTCTAGGTTACACTTTTTTTAGTGTCGGAAGAATGGCCCAAGGTGGGGAATAGTCCAGGACAGTNGCTCAGAAATCAGAAATAATCCTTCTTCCTTGGTTGAGAAGAATGGGGCAGATAGCCTATTGTTGATATTCTATACTGAGGGAAGGCACTCTTTTAGATCTCACAGATGTGAGTGAAAGATTGGCCCAGTTGATTCAGTTTTTATCATAACATTGTTTCTATGCAGATGAAGACTACTGTGGTGGCAGACATTCTTTCAGATCTCACAGACGTGAGTGAAAGATTGGCCCAGATGATACAATTTTTATCATAACATAGTTTCTATGTAGGATGCTCTCAGATGTTTGTTATGAAGACTATATGACAGTAGATGAGGACTACTATGGTGAATATGTTTCACCGTTCACAACCATACATTGTTGATCAAGTACTTATGTATTACTTGATGTGGTAGTGAACCACTAGATTGTAGTTATGTACTACTATGAATAGACACAGGTGTGTTCTATCCTCATTTTAATTGCCTTGAAGACTATCAACAGTTTATTGGAGATAATGATCATTCAGATGAATGATGAACAAAGATTTTCTAGATGGAAAATAGTTCAGAGCTTTTACTCCTCTTGTATCACTCTATGGTGAGAGTGACTTATCCAACATCAAATCTAACTACTCAGAAGAAGTATGGTTTCGAGAGATGATGCAGTTGATGAAGATGGTGATGCTCATGATCTAGTCATGAAATAGTCTAGATGACTATATTGATGCTACCGGGTAAATGGTATATTTTTGTGCTTAAGTCCATTACCTGTAAATACCTCTCTAGCTAGGAGGGAGTGTTAATATTATGGTAGCTGCAGGAGGTATTTACCCCCATGTGTGAACCCGACGAGAATAGAAGACTTCGGGAAGCAAGAGAAACCCTAATGAGTTGGCTAATAACCCTAGAAGCCTTGTCAGCTCAAGAAGATAATTTATATTAGGCTATTAGCCTCCAAGAGAAGAAGTCGGCCAAAAATTATAATAATATACTAAACAGACACTTATCCAGAAGGAGAAGTCGGCCCCAACAAAACTGGCAGAACCACTATAAATACAGGGCGCCAGTTCTCATTTGTTATATCTCAGAATTGCAGTTCTGCAGTTTGGTGTGCACTGCAGTTGCAGTCTTGTGTGTAGGTTTGGAGGAAGAGCTGGTGCAGCTGCAGCAGTAGAAAGATCTCAGTTTTGGATTGAATATCTCTTGGCTAGGGTTTGGAACATCTGATCAGTCTTTTGTGATGCACTATCCTTGGGGATTGATGCGCTACTCTATGTTTGGCTATCTAGCCTATGGTTTACTTCTGGAGGAATTCTCAGTCAAGGTTAAGGTGCTCGGAGGGAGGCTTTGGCCTATGGTTGGGTGACGAAGGTATCGTCAATGGTAAAATGAGCACACCATCTTCTATATTCTAACACTCTGTTCATTCTGAGTGTGAGTTTCTTGGCCTTCTCCTTAGCCTGGCTGTGTTTTGACACATATACGTGGGTTTTTTTCTTGACAGTCACATACATACGCGTACTGTCATTCTACAAGAAGTGTATATACGCACTTTTCCCTTGAACAAACACGTACATCACCCTTTGTTTCTTGGTTGCTGGGTAGGTTTTGATGATTGTTGAGTCTTCTTAGGTCTCTGTTATGACATTTAAGTGTTTGTGGATTGACAAGAAACCTTTCTTTGGTTGAATTTTTGGGCTGTGCCTTTCTTATTATCCTTTTCATTTGATTGTCCTTGCATCTTGGGTTGGGTGTTTTTCTTCTTGATATCCTACTTGGGTTGTCTCTATTTACACACAATAGATTTTTTATATCAAGTTGTTGTTCAGCCCTTGCATTTTCATTCTCTTATATTGAAAATACAAAAATATTAGGCGTTTTACATTGCTGACATTTTGATCTTTTGAGTCGTTATCATTGATCTTAGTACATGTAAAGAAATATTGTATTTTATTTAGAATTACAAAACTGAATTGAGAATTGCATTTTGAAAAGAATATCATTTATTGGTAATTGAAGTTAATACTTTGCATTGTATTCATATTCATTTATTTTACTTATCGAGTCATAACATCACTAGTTTCACGACTGCACTTTTTTGAGTAAGCAAGGCCACTAAAAGTCATGCTCTAATTTAAATTGATTAGTAACGATTTTATTTTTCTACGGTGCACAAACTAGCTTAGGATTTAGAGCCTTGGAATATGATTTTGTGAGTAAACTTCTCCAAGGATATTAAATCAACATATGTGTCTGACTAAGGGAGTGGATAAATCCATTGTATAATCGGTAATATCAGGAGGCTCCACTTACACCGGAATTAAGCACGAGGTCGCATGAGGTTGGTTGAAGGGATATTCCCTCGATACCTTCTTAGCGTTAGATATATTTCTGGGGATCTATTCATATATGGGGATCTTGCTAGTACCCTTACCTCTGTGAGAGGCGACGCTTTCAAGGTTTCAAGCTTTGTTACCCTGGCCATACGGTGGACCTGACTTATGACTGTTCGCATGTGCATCGGTTATATTGTGGTTGCTTAGTTGCTTGACTTAGGTACCACATAGGTTACTTGTAGGGGTTATTCTGTCGGTACCTTAGGTCAAATAAGTCTCAGACAACACACAACCTTTATGTAGGGTTACCTCTCCAGGGGGATTTGATCGACTAGTTGTTAAGCCCACGAGGGCCCTTATAACTGATTATGATACCTCCGATCTTTAGCATAGGAGTCTCAAGCCCCTATTGCACGAGGCATACCTAATTTAGAGAGGGAGGCCCCTTTCATCCACTTTATCCTGTTTTTGTGCATATTGGCCTTTTGATTATTTTTGGTGTGCTCTTTGATTACTAGTTGGCATTAGGATTTTATATTGTGCCTTGAGTTGTCATTATCATGGATAGTGGAGTTCCTATGGCTCCCTCCTTTACTGCGACCCCCTCCCATGAAATTCACTCATTTCATGGGGACAAATCCGTCCATTTTTCATAATGGTATGTAGAATTATGACACTCAGTCAATGCCTTGGGTCTCTAGTCATTTTTCTCTTGGTATTCCAAACATGCCTTCACCCTTTCCATCCTCGCCCTCACCTGCTTATATAAATCCTAGTTTTGGATCCGGGGGCATGATGACTCTGCTGTCCACATATTCATTTGATAAGAGTCATGTCCCTCAACCAACTCTCACTGTGGGGGGTTGGAATCTCCCCTCTTATAGATCCAACACTAGCCATGCTTTTTCAGGAGCCAATGCTCAAATGGGTGGTTATTCTACTTATTACACCCCATCCATGTATCCTTCATCTGCCATAATAGTTCCTACAAACATTTTTCCCATGGTGGGTCCCCATATGTCCTCTGGTATTTCATATGAAGGAAACCATTTTTATGGTACAAGCTACCCTCTTCATGTAACCCCTTTACATGGGGGCGACATATATCCTCACTTGAGTAATCCTTATCACACTTGTGTCTCTTCCCAGATATCTTCTTCAGTGATGATGCTTGTAAAAACCTCTATGGATCAATTAGGCGGAGGATACTACCTTTCTGGACAGGGACATGATGTAAACCAATATCCTTCTTGGTCTGCAATGTATCAAAACCAGTCTTCCCGGGACCTTGGTCTCAAATGTCACAACTCACCACCGTCGCTAGTTGAGTCACTGCAAGTCATACTAGAATTCCATCACCGACCTATGCTAGTTATCTTGGGGATTGGTCGACAACCTCTGCAAGTCATGTTGAAGGCTAACAACCAGCAGCTACAAGTCATGTTGGGGGCATCAATCTAGTCGCCATGAGTTATCTAGACATCACATCTCCAACCTCTGTACATCATGTGGGAGATGATCCTCCATCCTCTGCCAGTCACGCTGAGAGCATGTTTCCAGCCATTGTGAATGATGTTGGGAGAATTCTTACAATTGAGAAGCCTAGACGTGTAATACATAAGCCCAAGTTCCTTTACATGACTTGCGAAGGAGATCACCTTAATCATTTTTGCCCTGCTATTACTGGGATACCGGAATCCGTGGTCCTCACCTAGGGGCCCTTCAGGTTCTAAGTCATCTTTGGTTTTCCAACACTACATTTCTCCTTTGATTGACACAACAATCATGCCAATGCAATCATCACCTGAACACACTCCCATTTTTTAGGGTGATGTGCCTCCTCGACTTGTTGTCACACATCCTATTCAACCAATGGTTGAAGAAGTGGTCATACTGATGCAATCTTCGTTCAATCCAACTCTTATTTTGGAGGGTGATGCGTCCTTCAACCATGTCATTAGCATTTTTAGTAATGCACCTTCTGAGAAAGAGAGAGTTTTACTCTCCCTGAGTGCTCTCCCTCCAAGTCTTAGAGAAGTTCCCTTTGACTGGTATGATCTTGTGGGGTATCCAATTCCTCCTCCTATACCTTTTCAGGTCAGAAACGTTCTTCGATATATCATGGAGAAGGTAACCTCTGCTAGCACTTTATCCTCCTTGACTTGGAGAGCTTTGGGTATTCCCAAGCTTGTGTTAGCCATTCATAAGCTGCTGACCTTTCACATAAATCCAGCAGGGAAGTCTTGGCCTCCCCCATGACATGCCACCTAGATACCCCTCAACAAGTTTGATTTAATCTCTTTTATGAATCGTCTAAAAAGAGAAAATATTGCCAAGTGAATTTGTCTCTTTCACACTAGTTAATTGGATTTGAAAGGTCATGAGTTTGATTTAAGCTCTTTTCCAACTTGTTTTCAAAAATCGAAAAGATTGTCAAGTGAACTTGTCTCTTTAACACTCGTAAATTGGATTTGAAAGGACATCTATTTGGTGCAATTTTATCTCTTTTTCAAACCAAGTAGACTAAGATTACGAAAAAGGACATTTTTTGATGTTAAGTTGTAATTGCATCTCATGCCCTTGCTTGCAGTATTGAGCCTATTGTTGGTTCACTTTTGCATTATAAGTCGTTTACCTCAGCAGTTTGCATCCTCAACCAAGAAGAGCCTTGTTTATATCCTTTACATCTTGACACCCTATACCCAGGAGAAAACATTCCCCCGAGTGTCTATCTCCCGCATGTACCTCCTTGCATTGAGCATAGGTATGTTCCACTGTTGGAACTAGTTTTGTTTACTTGTGACACTCATTTCCTCCTGTGTATCATAGCATTCATTTTACCATGAAAAAACAAAAAAATATGGGCGGGAAGGGAATATCATCATATATTGGCAGCAGTCGTGTCGCCTTTGAATAGAACACAAATTTTTTTAGTCCACTTGTCATCAAAATTATGGGTTTAGCATGACCTTAGGATGTTGAACTCATTACAAAGAGTTTACTCCCCTGATTGGTTACTCTTCCAGTTCCTATGGAGATTTTGATTGATGCCTCATACATCTCAAAGTTTCATCATTAAGTCTATGCTTCCAGAGTCTTCCACATGTCTCATTCTCTTGTTCAAAGGATGTCTATCAACCTGTGTTGGTCATTCCTCATAAATATTCACTTTGCATGTCAATTTCCTCATAAATATTGTGCACCTTGGTCCTAATTTCCTCATTGGTAGGTAACCTTGAGCCTAGCAGTGGACATTTCATCATTGGTCGCTGACTAGGTATGTAATATTCTAGATATAAAAAGTATGCAGAACAGAAATAAGTATCTAGAAATGGAAAATGAACAACAATATAACCAGAACAACACAACAATAATACCAAAATGATACCAGAATAACACTAGAAAGAGCACTTTGATTATTGAGAGCAATGTTCACTTGCCTCTTCGACGGGGAAACCTCCAACAGAGAAGAGCTCTATTACAATAATATCCAAGACAAAAGTTCTCATACCCTCGACTCCTATTTATACTAAATATGTCTATCAAAAGAACCATCTAGAGGAAGATCATTCTAGAAGCGAAAGATTCTATTAGGTCTTCTTACATTGGACTTATTCTTCCTTATTGCTAGGCCTTATTAATATTGACCTTTATTACATTAGAATATATTATTCTACCTACGTGAGGGGTAGGTCCCTAACATGTCCTCCCCCTTAAAAAAAACCTTGTCCTCAAGGCTTGAGATGTGGAAATTGCTGCAGAATGGTAGTTGGTTCCCAAGTGGCATCGGCTGGAGTTGTATCTTTCCACTAGACTAACACTTCATTAATAGTTCGCTGACTTAGATGACGCTTACACTGGTCCAAAACTACTTGTGGTTGTAGCCAAATGGATCCTTCTTTGTCCAACTAGGGAAGGTTGGTTTGAGTTTGACACTTAGTTCCAATCACCTTCTTTAAGAAGGAAACATGAAAAACATGATGGAGCTTAGAATGACTAGGCAAATCTAACTAATAGGCCACCTGCCCCATACTCTTGAGAATGGTATAAGGACCATAAAATTTGGGCGCCAATTTCTGACAATGGTGAGCCTTGAGGGAATTTTGCTTGTAAGGTTGCAGTCGAAGAAACACATGATCCCCTTCTGCAAATTGACATTTAGAGCAACCTTGATCTGCTTGTTGCTTTATGTGATTATGGGCCATGACCAAATTCTCTTTGAGGGTATGGAGAATATCCTCTCGAACTGTAAGCATTTGGTCAACTGCATGGACCTTCGAGACACCTGGAAAATATGAGATACCTAAAGGTGGATTTTGTCCATATACCGCTTCAAAAGGAGTCATGTGGATAGTTGTATGGTACGAAGTGTTGTACCACCATTAAACTAGTGGTAACCATTGAGCCCACTGATTTTTCTTTTCCGAGGAAAAACACCTCAAATATGTTTCCAAACACTTGTTGACAACTTCAGTTTGACCATCAATCCGGGGGTGATAAGTTGTGATGAGATGCAATTGGGTGCCTTGTAGCTTGAACAATTCTTGCCAAAAATTGTTGGTGAAAGTTGGGTCGTGATCAGAAACAATAGAATGTGACATGCCATGAAGATTGAAGACCTAATCCATGAAAAGTTAAGCCACAATGGATGTTGTAAATGGGTGTTGAAGAGCACATAAATGAGCATACTTGGAAAGACGATCAACTACCACCATGATGACTGATTTATTGCCCGATTTAGGTAATCCTACAATAAAATTCATAGAGATATCCCGCCAAATAACAGGTGGAATCAGAGGCAGTTGTAGTGTGCCAGGAGATTTTACTGTTTCTCCCTTGTTGTGTTGACACACATCACATTCAACCACAAAATTATGAATGCCCTATTTCATACCATCCCAGAAAAAAGAACATTTGACCCTGTCATAGGTTTTGGTAAACCCGAAGTGCCCAGCTGTGGGTGTAGCATGAAGCTCAGAAAGTACCGTGGATTTAATTTTTGACTATTTACTTAAATACAAACGGCCTTTGTATCGAAGCTCATCATGGAGCCAAGAGTACCCTAGGGAAAATGGAGAATTGGACTGCAATTGTTGTATCATATGTGAACTTTTGGGATCGTGTAGCCATTCTTGGTGAACAACTTGGAGCCAATCTGCTACAATGAAGGAGAGATAAAAAAGGGACCCTTCATCTTCATATTTTCGGGAAAGTGCATCTGCAACCACATTGTCTTTACCTTTCTTGTAAATGATCTCATAATCACATCCAAAGAGCTTAGTCACCCATTTTTGTTACTATGGTGAGGAAATGTGTTGTTCTAGAAAATAATTGAGGCTTTGATGATCTGTATTAATTTGGAAGTGTTTCCCCAATAGATAAGGGCACCAAAGATCAACGACATGCAGAATAACCAACATTTCCTTTTCATAGATTGATTTGCTCAAATTTCGCTCAGATAGTTGTTTGTTGGTAAAGGCCAAAGGCCAACCCTCTTGCACAAGGACAACGCTAATTCCTTTCCCCGAAGCATCACATTCCAGGATAAAGGTCTTTGTGAAATTAGGAAGGGCTAGGACTAGAGTGGTGCACATGGACATCTTCAAGGTTTTAAAATCCTGAGCAGCTGCTGGATTCCAAGTGAAATAATTATTTTTAAGGAGTGTAGTGAGAGGTGCCGCAATCTTTCCATAATTATTAACAAACTTGTGATAATAACTTGTTAAGCCCAGAAATCCATGCAAGCTTTTGAGAGTCTTTGGGTGAGGCCAGTCTTGCATAGCTTCAATATTTTTAGGATCCACCCTAACTCTGGCCTTGCCAACAAGATGAACCAAGTACCCGACTTCTGAGGTGCCAAAAGCACATTTAGATTGTTTAAAGAAAATTTGGTGCTGAGAGAGTAGATGGAGAACTTGATCCACATGAGCAAGATCGTTTGTCCAAGTTTTTATATAGATGAGGATATCATCAAAGAAAACTAAGACAAAATGATGGAGAAAAGGATGAAAGACATGATTCATGAGGCTTTGGAAAGTGGAGGGAGCATTACACAAGACAAAGGGCATGAAAACAAACTCATAGTGGCCCTCATGAGTTCTAAAAGTAGTCTTAGGAATGTCTGCCTCTTTCATACAGATTTGGTGGTAGCTAGAACAAAGATTAAGTTTAGTAAAGAACTGGGTGCCACTCAATTCATCCAAGAGGTCATCAATGAGAGGAATGAAAATTTTGTCTTTAATGGTGAGTTTGTTGAGGGCACGAAAGTGATGACACATGCGCTAAGAACCTTCTTTATTAAGGACCATGACCACAGGAGAAGAGTAGAGGCTCGTACTAGGGAGGATAACACCTGCGTTGAGTAGTTCTTGAACCATTTTCTCAATTCATTTTTTTTGGGAAAAGGCGTGACGATAGGGATGAATATTGGGAGGAAGGCTTCCTGGGACAAGGGGAATGGAATGATCATGAACACCACGGGAAGGAGGGAGTCCCTGGGGAGTGGAAAAAACCACTTGATGTTTAGAGAGGATGGATTGGAGGTCCTGCGACACAAAGGGTGTCTCAGTTGCTTGTATGTCATGGAGTTGGGAAATAACGCCAGAATGACCTTTTTTGAGCAGATTTTCCATGCGATGGGAACTAATGATCTCTGAGGAACCGACGATGATGCCTTGGAACTTATATTGTTGGCCCTCCTAGTCGAATTGCATGGTTAATGCCTTAAAATCAATGAGAATGGGACCCAAAGTCTGTAGCCATTCTACACCCAACACAATGTCACAACCGCCCATGTCGATAACAAACATATGAGATTTCAGGTGGTAGTCACCAATTTGGAGACACACATTTTCACAACGCCCTCCACATTTCATGGACTCGCCATTGGCAATCATGATTTGGAAATTATTGGCTGCATGTATATAGAAATTAGTTTCTTGGGAAATGCGGCGATGAATAAAATTATGGGTGCTTCCACTATCAATAAGAATGATGGCCTTCCTATGCTTGATGTAACCAATTAGCTTGAGGGTTTGGGGAGCAGAGAAGTCAGTGAGAGAATTTAGGGAAATGACCGGTTCTACTTCGGGAGGGTCTGAGGGAGGGGTTATGTCAGTGGGTTCAGGTGGCATGGACACAAGGGGAGCCTCAGCATCCTCTGAGATGGCCATAAAAATATTTTGTTCCTTACACTTGTGTCCTAGAAAATATTTTTCATCACAATTATAACAAAGGCCTTTTAGTTGGCATTCAACCATTTCGACCCTGGTCATTTTTTGGATCTTTAGTGGAGTAAAAGGAGGAGTGGGATTTATTGGTTTAATGCGAGGAATAAAGGAGGGTTTCCGGTTTTGAGAAAAGACAACCTATTGTGTTTCCTTGGTTTCTTGGTGCAGATCATCATAGTGGCAGATTCAAGCTGGGCAGTAATGCCTTGTTTGAGGTCTTGTTTGAGTTCCTCGATTGATGCAACGTTCGAGGAATGCATGTTTTTATTGATGGTGGAAATATTGGCACTGAGTTGTCTCACTTCTTGTTGGGTCTCTGTGAAATTAGAGTGCAAGGTATTGAAGCGAGCTTCCAAGTCTTGGCTATGGGTATGGGCCATGATGATGAGGGAACTGAAAAGAGGTGGGTGGGATTAAAATTTTTTGTTGAAAAATGATGGGTGTGAATGTGATAAGGGCAAAGAGAGAAATCCAATGGAATAGGTCTCAAATAATGGTGCCAACATGATCCATAATTTTTTTTTTTTTTACATCTGCAGAGTTATACTCCGATATGAAGAATACTGCAGTGATGAAATGCCCAAATTCTTAATCAGGAAGAACTGTGTAGCAATTTGGCAACTCGAATGCAGGAGAAACAGTTGCGCGACAATAGATCTTGTCTGTTCTGTTTTTTGTTTTCGTCCCCAAAGGTTAGGTATTCAAGGGTTCTACAGACAAGGGTTTTCCCTGTGCTATAAATCTTTGATATATGTGCAGGGTCCAACAGTAGTACTCGGCCCAATATCTCAGGGAACCAACTAAAGAGGCTAGACTGTGCCCTTAGCCGTACTACCCGACTACCCAGGTACTAGAAAGTATCTTCCCGAGTGTTGTTCTTGGTGGCACTATAGCAGTCAGATGGATAATCAGTTTATCTATGGAGGGATTCATGAAATCTAGGTCGATCTATATACAGGTGTTTTCTGATGCGCTACCACTCAAAGGGGTACCAACAGGGGTTACAAGGGTGGCCAATAGATGTGCACTTAAGTAACACTTGTATTTCCTACATGTATGAATCCCCGAATGCGGGTTTATGCACATAACGATAGATATTTGTAGATTAAAGATGCCAGAATACGTCTCTACCCTGAAAAAAATTAACCCACAATTTTCTACCGAGGAAAGTGCTCTGATACCACTTGTAATATTTCAGATATAAAAAAGTATGAAAAATAGAAATAAGTAGCTAGAAATGGCAGATGAACAACAATATAACCAGAACAACACCACAAAGATACCAAAATGATACCAGAATAACACCAGAAAGAACACTTTGATTACTGAGAACAATGTTCACTTGCCTCTTCGAGGGGGCAACCTCCAACAAATAAGAGCTCTATTACAATAAGATCCAAGACAAAAGTTCTCATACCCTCGACTCCTAATTATACTAAATTTGTCTATCAAAAGAACCATCTAGAGGAAGATCCTTCTAGAAGTGGAAGCTTCTATTAGGTCTTCTTACATTGGACTTATTCTTCCTTATTGCTAGGCCTTATTAATATTGACCTTTATTACATCGAAATATTTTATTCTACCTACATGAGGGGTTAGGTCCGTAACAAGGTGGTTTCCCTTGTGTTCGACGACAAGACATCTATTCACACATTGGGATTTGTGCAGTGTATTAAATGCCATTAGCAATATTGGTGGTTTGCTCGCCTTTTTCAACAGTTTTCCTTATTGGATGCTATTCAGAGGGTCTTTTTCGTGTACTGCTTCCATATGGCACACATGAAAGATGCATAGGGTCGTTCGTTTGTGAACATGTTCTTCACCCGATTTCCTCCAAATCATCAAGCTCCTACTTTGTACCTCATTTTGAATGATGAGAGATGCCTTAATGATCTCCTTTCAGCGGGTATCCTTCCATCGAATTCAACTCATCTATTCTGGAGACGAGACCTAGAGTCCTATGCTTACCTAGAGGCTTGCAGTCATTAGTGGCAGGTTATCTCACCATAGACAGTTGGGAATACATCAATGCCTCTTGATTGATGGAATTTTCAAGTGTTCAACCCTGACTCCTTTATTCACACTTATAAGAATGTACTCAGTTCCTTGATACCTACTTTCATTATCAGTAGGTTGTCTCATGTTTGTTAACAATATACCTCAATGACCGATAATCAAACAAAGTCTCATTGTGTTCGACCTCAACTCCTTTATTCACATGATATAGACTTGCATCTTTGGCGGATTGTGTAGAAGACTTGAAGACATCAGTTTATAGTCGCAACTTTCCTGAGCTATTGCTACTTCTCATTGGACCAGTACCTATGTGACTTCAATGATAACGGGAGATCAAATTGTACTCCATTGTATACATATATCTTCAGATTTATTTTGAGATTGGTTTTACTAGGCCTTGTTCGTGACTATGACAACCTTTGGCATGTAGCCACCTTTGTATTGCCTATTCATGGCCATGGACAACTATTTGGTATATTTTCACATGGATCTGCAGTGTAATTCAAGTTGGCAGCCATGTGTGCAAAGTCAATACAAATTGTAATGAGCAACTAGTTCTTCCAGCTGGGTCCCCATTACTCCACTTCTGGGTATTATAATGTATTTAGGCCATCGCAGATACTCCTCTGACCTCACACATTAGGGGGCGTCTGTTATAGAAAGATTTACCTCACCCTATGCAAACTTGCACATAAGGCCTTTTTCCATTTTCCTATTTAGACTTGAAGTCTCTTTTTTGCAAATCCCAGAGCTAAAAAAATTATTTTTCCACATATATGTGCCCTACCTATTGTACAACATGCGTATACGCAGGTTGCACCACTACAACCCACACACATTGGGATTTGTGCCCAAAATTAAAAAAATGGTGTCGGGTATCCATGTCATGTCACGAGATCCATGATCCTTGACCTTCCATATACTGGAAACGTTCTGACTGGACCCTTCAGTTCCACTTGAAGGCTATAAATAGGCCAAATCCAAGCTATGGAAAAGAGGAGAAGAATTCAACTTTGAGAGAAAAGTTACTCTGAAGAAATTATTCACTTCATATTGAGTCTGCATCCCTTTGTCATTTGATTCTGAACACATTGTTCAGCCCCCAAGCTCTTCCCTACTTGATTGAGAACATCATTTTATCTCTTATATGAGCTTGCCTTTGGTGGAGGATTGAAGTGGTGGATGCCCAACTGGAAGGAACTTAGTTTTTCGGTTCCAAACCGTGTCGACAAGAAAGTTTTTAATTCATTCACTTTTGTTAATTACATTTTAATAGAAATACTCTTTTCTCGTCCAATTAATATCTTGAAAATATTTGAATTGTTATTCCATGGGTGTATTTTTTATGAATGTTGATGGATTATGCTATTGAATGTGCTAACATTATATATTATCACCATATGCTTGCGTTTCTTAGTTGTTGAAGACTAGTTGCAGGTGTATTACTTTGAGTCAAGTGCTCAACGGTGGACTTCATCGAACGTCTGGACGAGGTAGGCCTTTTATCTTGTCTTTCTAGCATATTTGTTTATATAGCATACTTGAGATTAGAGTTGATTTCTGAAGTCATTTCCGTCTATTGTGGTTTACCCCTATCCATAGAGAGATTTTCCTCGTAACAGTCGCATATATATTCCCGCTCCTGGAATAATAATAAAAATGATATTGGAAGATGAATATTTTTGAAATTCATTGCATATCCCTCGGTATGAGCTTCTCCATGCCTTTTGTGGAATCAAAATTGGAGTCTCCATGACCAAGATACGCATAATTTTTTCCTGAAGTCTAATGGAGGTGTTACAAGAAGAAATATGAAAAATGTTCTAAGTCACATGTTCTCTCCTTTCCTTTCTCTTCACCCCTATTCATTCTCTCATTATATACTTTGTCTTTTTCCCATTGTCTCATTACTTTCATATCCCCCTTACCATTTTCCACACTTAACCATTTTTCTTTATTCATTTCCACGTTCACATTCATTTCCCTTTTCCTTTATTTTCCCATTTCTTTTTATTTTTCTTTCCATATTTCTTTATCCCATTTTTCCTTTCTTTCCTTTTCCCTTTTTTCTGTCCTAAATTTCATGTAATCCCTTTATTTCCCATATATTTCTTTTCATTTTTCATATTTTCCATATTTCTTTCCATATTTCACATGACCCATTATATATTTTTCAGACTTAGTTTTATTTACTATGGCTTATCGCGGATTCGCGGGTTGGTGATATTTCTTAAGAGTATGTGTTATCTCCGCTACCCTCACAATACACTTTAACTTCTGCCACCTTCATAATGCACCCAAATCCTTTTACTACTCTCTACTATGTAAATTCTCCAACACTTAGCCAAATATATGATTTATCGCGGGTTCATGGGTTGGTGAGGGTTGGTGATGTTTATTTCATGTTATATGAGTGACACATGGCGTGATTTTATTGGATGACATATGGCAGATTCTTATGGGTAGATTGTTGGCCTATCGAGTGATGACATGTGACAAAAATTGGTTGGGTGACTCATCATTGTTGACTGGGCAGATTGGTGGTTGACTGAGCATACACAATTATTATTATATTCAACAATTTTCCAAGGGTCGAAATCCTCCAAGCTCCATAGTTCCTTCTCTTCTTGTGTTTCTTTCTAAGTATATCAAACACTTAGTTTTATATATCTTAAATAATATAATATACCAATGCATGTGGGATAGCATTTCAAACTAAAAAGTCAAATTTTATGAAGGGAAGCATGAAATTCATCCAAAGGCCCACATTTTCCCATCAATTTTGTTCGATGATGGATGAACGTTGATCTTGCGGAGGCCATAACTTGAGCTCTGGGTGTCGGAATCACGCAAAATTTATACTGTTGGAAATGTATTTAAGCGGAGAAGATGGTGGTACATGTTTCAAGTTCTTAAAGTTGAGATATTTTTCTCATAAATTAAAATATCAGTCAACTTCATTTTTAATGGGCCTGCATGACAACCCAACTTCATGAGCTCATATCTTGAGATCCGAGTGACGGATTTGGGAAAAACTTATATAATTGGAAATATGAGATGATGAAGATCACATAATAATTGGTTTACATGGATACAAATATAGTTTTCACTTCCATAAAATTAAATTACATTCATCCTCTTTTAGTGGAGAATTATTAAATTTAAAAAAATAAAAGTTTAATTAAAAACTTTTCTTAAAAGGGGAGAGGGATTCACTTTCAATGTGCTTGTATTAATGATTTGAATTCATTCATGAGGAATTAACGAGACATTAATTAAAGGGAATGTTTCAAGAAGAAAATTGTATGTAAATTTCAAGAGAGGAAGAAAACCCTAACTGCTCAGGTAGTTAGAAAATCTTTTCTTAAAAAGAGAAGAGAGGCTTCATCAAGGGGTCCACGAATCAATATTGTCAAAGGGGCAGGGTAGAGTATCAGAGGAAGGATAAGGTAAAACCATGGATACACAATCAAACTTCTGATCAAAATAAAGAAATCTCCATCTTTTCTATTTATATATATATATATATATATTCTTCTACACCACTTCTCATAGTTTTATCCTCGAATCTTAGAGTTGGGCACAAGGCTGAGTTGTTGAGTGTTCTTCTTATATTCTTCTAAGATATTTTCTTATATGATCATGGAGTATTTTCAGCCACCTATATGGATGTAAAAGATTTAGTAATGAAGAACATCTTTCATAAATAAAACTCCACAAATAATTGCTCCGGGGTTGATCTTGATTGTGCTTTGTAACCCTGTTTTCAGAATATAAAGTGTTTGAGGTTGACATATCAAATTCTCTTTTGATTTTGATTACAATACTCTATTAAAATTCTTTGAGATGATCAAATAATTCTCTCCTATGAAGAAGATATCGATGTATTTATATATTGTTAAGAAGATTGTGTGCGATGATGATCACAATTTAATTCTGATGCTGAATCCCTCTAATCTTTTATTTTGCTGCACATAAAGATTGTACTCAGGTTATTGAAGAACCATTTTATTTTGTAATCTCAAGCAATAAATATTTAGGGTTTTTTGCCTAACACTCTCCTATTCCAAGATATTATAGATATATATTTTAGTCCAAGAGGAGTACCACCTCTCTAAAAACGAAAGGGGGCTAATGTCCTCGTGAGGTTGTCGTTTTGGTCCTGACGGATGCAAGTGTCAACTTTTTTTGCGAACATACTGGGGATGATTTATTTTCAAGATATTTGAGGAACTATAAATCTCCACGGCTCAAAGTTTCGAGAAGAAGATTCTGGAAAATTGTTTCTTATAGTAAGCATGGCTCACCTTTTTTGTAATATAAAAAAGAAACGAGAAGCACCTAAGATTAAGTAGAATGAACTCCCTGAAAAAATTCAAAAAGAAGGGTTTCATTCATGTGATAATGCTTCTTTATATTCTTCATCAAACCCATCAATGGCTTTGCAAGACTCGACAAAAGGGATAAATACTCAAATAAGGAGACGATATTATAATACCCCTTTAAATCTACCAGAAGTAGACTTTTAAATGCCCAATATTCCTATTGAAATTTTTTCTACATTGTTTGGGGATGCTTCAGAAGATGTTGAGCAACAATTGATTAATTTTAAAGGTACATGTTATGATTTCAACCTCACTGAAGACAATGTTACATGTATATTATTCCTACAAACTCTATGAGAGGATGCTCTTGAATGTAATAGTTTATTAATGCCTAACTCCATTACTAGCTGGGATGTGTTAGAAGCTTCATTTGCAGAAACGTTCATCCCAAAGGTGCATTCATATGTTTTTGCTGATGTTTTAAATGTTGCTTCCCACCCATCCTCTCTCATATGGAAGCAAGATAATGAAATGCCTAATTTTGAAGAAGAATCTAATCAAAGAGTGGATAAAATTCTTAAGTCAAGTCATGTTGTTGAAGACGAAGATCAAACTTCCAAATTACAAGAAGAAAATTTTAGCCTCCTATATACTCCATATGAAGATATTTCAAGCAACAAATTTGAGAATGAAATTGAAAAGCCTCCACCAAATATACAAGAAGATTTCATCCTTGTAATAGATGATGAACCATCACAAGAGAACTTGCAGCAAGAAGAATTGGCAGAAACAAACAATTTTGAGAATAAAGAAGATAGCCATTGCATAGAAGAAGAACATTGCCAAGACATCACCAATGATGCAATAATTTTGAATTTAGAAAAAGAAGAAAAAGAGAATGTTTTCAAGAATTTTTTTGATCATTTGATTGAAGATAACAACACTCTGGGGCAGCCAAGAGTAGATTATATTGAATATTGGTTCGAAAGTATTATCAGGCCGCCAATGAAAACAAGTCTTCTGCACACATTGCTCGATCCCATTGTGGTACATTTTGGGCATGCTCCTGATTTATTGGTAGCCACCCCCATTTTTATATTATTGTTGGAGCCCATTTCACAAGTCAATAGGATGATCGAATGACTCTATTGGAAATCTACCTACACCTAAGGTTCCCCTGTCTTTCAAGTAAGTTAGGGTATGTAGATCATGTATGTACATATTTTGTTTCTTTAGTTTAGTTTTGCATAATAAGACAGTTTTTATTTTGAAGTTTGAAGATGACTCTATAGCCCAATGGAGAAGGTAACTGGTTTTGATATTCTAGTGTTCTCAACAACCCGCAGGGGGTCACTGTCTCACAGTTGGAGCGAGTTGTTGACCAAAATTTGGTCACCTATATATTCTTGCTCCTGGAATAATAATAAAAAAATGATATTGGAAGAAGAATATTTTTGAACTATTATATGTTCATTGCATAGCCCTCGGTATGAGCTTCACCATGCCTTTCGTGGAATCAAAATCAGAGTCTTCATGACCAAGATACACATACTTCTGTCCCAAAGTCTAATGGAGGTGTTACAAGAATAAATATGAAAAATGGTCTAAGTCACATGCTCTCTCATCTCCTTTCCCTTCACCCATATTCATTCTCTCATTCTATACTTAGTATTTTTCCCATTGTCTCATTACTTTCATATTCCCCTTACCATTTTCCACACTTAACCATTTTCCTTTATTTCTTTCCATGTTCACATTCATTTCCCTTTTCCTTTATTTTCCCATTTCTTTTTATTTTTCTTTCCATATTTATTTATGCAATTTTTCCTTTCTTTCCTTTTTCCTTTTCCCTTTTCCCAAATTTCATGTAATTCCGTTATTTCCTATATATTTCTTTTCATTTTTCATAGTTTCCATATTTCACGTGACCCAATATATACTTTTCAGACTTGGTTTTATAGTTTTATTTATTATGGCTTATTGCAGGTTCGCGGGTTGGTGATATTTCTTAAGAGTATGTGCTATCTCCGCTACCCTCACAATGCACTTTGACTTTCGCCACCTTCATAATGCACCCAACTCCTTTTACTACTCTCTACTATGTAACTTCTCCAACACTTACCCAAATATATGAGTTACTGCGGGTTCATGGGTTGGTGATGTTTATTTCATGTTATACGAGTCTGTCCGACCGATTCTCAAGACTTAGAAATGAGATGCAACCACATGGCAGTTAATGGATGGTGCCACATGACAACTAATTAATGAAGACACATGGTAGCATACAAAAAGTGACACATGTCATGCTTTTATTGGATGACAGATTTTCAAGACTTAGAAATGAGATGCAACCACATGGTAGTTAATGGATGGTGCCACATGGAAACTAATTAATTAAGACACGTGGTAGCATACAAAAAGCGACACATGGCATGATTTTATTGGATGACATATGGTATATTCTTATGGGAAGATTGTTGTACTAATGAGTGATGGCATGTGGAAAAATTTGGTTGGGTGACTCATCATTGATGACTGGGTAGATTGGTGGTTGACTGGGCATACAAAATTATTATTATATTCAACAATTTTCCAAGGGTCGAAATCCTCCAAGCTCCATGGTTCCTTCTCTTCTTGTGTTTCTTGCTAAGTATATCAAACACTTAGTTTTATATATATTAAAGAATCTAATATCCCAATGCATGTGGGATATAATTTCAAACCAAAAAGTCGAATTTTATGAAGGGAAGCATAAAATTCATCCAAAGGCCCACATTTTCCCATCAATTTTGATCGACTGTGGTTGAGTGTTGATCTTGCGAAGGCCATAACTTGAGCTCCGGGTGTCAGAATCGCGCACAATTTATACCATTGGAAAGGAATTTCAGCATAGAAGATGGTGGTATAAGTTTCAAGTGCTTAAAGTTGATACATTGTTCTCATAAATTAAAATATCATTTAGATCCATTTTTAATGGACATGCGTGACAATCCAACTTCATGAGCTCATATCTTGAGATCCGAGCGATGGATTTGGGAACATTTTATATCATTGGAAAGATGAGACGATGAATAGCACATAATAAGTAGTTTACATGGATAAAAAGTTGTATTTCACTTCTATAAAATTAAATTACAGTCGTCCTCTTTTAGTGGAGAATTAATTAAATTTTAAAAGATAAAAGTTTAATTAAAAACTTTTATTAAAAGGGGAGAGGGACCCACTTTCAATATACTTGTATTAATGATGTGAATTAATTCATGAGGAATTAATGAGACATTAATTAAAGAGAAATTTTCAATAAGAAACTTATATGGGAATTTCAAGAGAGGAAGAAAACCCTAACTGCTCAGGTAGTTAGAAAATCTCTTCTTAAAAAGAGAAGAGAGGCTTCATCAAGGGGTCCAAGAATCAATATTGTCAAAGGGGAAGGGAAGAATATTAGAGGAATAAGAAGGTAAAACCATGGATACGCAATCAAGCTTCTGATCAAAAGAAAAAAATCTCCATCTTCTCAATTTTATATATATATATTCTTCTACACCACTTCTCATAGTTTTATCCTCGAACCTCAGAGTTGGGCACACGAGTGATTTGTTGAGTGTTCTTCTTATATTCTTCTAAGATATTTTCTTATATGATCATGGAGTATTTGCAGCCACCTATATGGATGTCAAATATTTTGTAATGAAGAACATCTTTCATAAATAAAACTCCACAAAGAATTGCTTAGAGGTTGATCTAGACTGTGCTTTGTAACCCTATTTTTAGAATATAAAGTATTTGAGGTTGAACTATCAAATTCTCTTTTGATATTGATTGAAGTACTCTATTAAAATTATTTGAGATGATCAAATCATTCTCTCATATGAAGAATATATCGATGTATTTATATATTGTTAAGAAGATTGTGTGCATTGTTGATCACAATTTAATTATGATATTGAAGCCGTCCTTCAATATTTTCTTTTGTTGTACATAAATATTGTGCTCATGTTATTGAAGAACCATTTTATTTTATAATATCAAGCAATAAATATTTAGGTTTTGCTGGCTAGAACTCTCCTAATCTAAGATATTTCAGATATATATTTTAGTCCAAGAGGAGTACCACCTCTCTAAAAATGAAGGGGGACTAATGTCCTCGTGGGGTTGTCGTTTCGGTCTTGATGGATTCAAGCATCAAAATTTTTGGCGACCATACTAGGGACGATTTATTTTCAAGATATTTGAGGAACCAGAAATCTCCATGGCTTAAAGTTTCAAGAAGAAGATTCAAGAAACTTGTTGCTTATTGTAAGCATGACTCACCTTTTTTGTAATATAAAAAAGAAATGAGAAGAACCAAAGATTTTAGAGAATGAACTCCCTGACAAAATTCAAAATGAAGGGTTTCATTCATGTCATAATGTTTATTTATATTCTTCATCAAGCCCATCAATGGCTTTGCAAGACTCGAAAAAAGGGAGAAATACTCAAAGAATGAGAGGATTTTATAATACCCCTTTAAATCTACCAGAAGTAGACTTTCAAATGACCAATATTCCTATTGAATTTTTTTCTACATTCTTTGGGGATGCTTTAGAAGATGCCGAGAAACACTTGATTAATTTCAAAGGTACATGTTATGATTTCAACCTCATTGAAGACAATGTTACATGTATAATATTCCTACAAACTCTACGAGAGGATGCTCTTGAATGCTATAGTTCATTAATGCCTAACTCCATTACTAGGTGGGATGTGTTAGAAGCTTCATTTGCAAAAAAGTTCATCCCAAAGGTGCATTCATATGTTTTTGTTGATGTTTTAAATGTTGTTTCCCACCCATCCTCTCCCATATGGAAGCAAGATAATGAAATTCCTAATTTTGAAGAAGAATCTAATAAAAGAGTGTATGAAATTCTTAAGTCAAGTCATGTTGTTGTAGACGAAGATGAAACTTCCAAATTACAAGAAGAAAATTTCAGCCTCCTATATACTCCATATGAAGATATTTCAAGAAACAAATTTGAGAATGAAATTGAGAAGCCTCCACCAAATATACAAGAACATTTCATCCTTGTAATAGATGATGAAACATCACAAGAGAACTTGCAGCAAGAAGAATTGGTGGAAGAAAAATATTTTGAGAATAAAGAAGATATCCATTGCATAGAAGAAGAACATTGCCAAGACATCGCCAATGAAACAATAATTTTGAATGTGGAAAAAGAAGAAAAAGAGAATGTTTTCAAGAAAAAAAATTCTCATTTGATTGAAGATAACAACACTCTGGGGAAACCAAGAGTAGATTATATTGAATATTGGTTCGAAAGTATTGTCGGCCCACCAATGCAAACAAGTCTTCTACACACATTGCTCGATCCCATTGTGGTACATTTTGGGCATGCTCCCGATTTTCATGATCCTAATTTATTGGTAGAAACCCCCATATTTCTCTTACTGTTGGAGCCCATTTTACAAGTCAATAAGATGCTCAAATGGGTCTATTGGAAATCTTCCTACACTTAAGGTTCCCCTTTCTTTCAAGTAAGTTAAGGTAGGTAGATCATGTATGTACATGTTTTGTTTCTTCAGTTCATTTTTCATAATAAGACAATTTTTATATTGAATTTTTAAGATGACTCCATAACCCAATGGAGAAGGTAAATGTTCTTGATATTTTGGTGTTCTCAGCAACCCGCAAGGGGTCATTGTCTCACAGTTGGAGCTAGTTGTTGACCAAAATTTGGTCACCTATATATTCCCTCTCCTGGAATAATAAAAAAAAATTATATTGAAAGATGAATATTTTTTAACTATTATATGTTCATTGCATAGCCCTCGGTATGAGCTTCACCATGCCTTTCACGGAATCAAAATCAGAGTCTCCATGACCAATATACGCATACTTTTATCCCGAAGTCTAATGGAGGTGTTACAAGAAGAAATATGAAAAATGTTCTAAGTCACATGTTCTCTCCTCTCCTTTCCCTTCACCCCTATTCATTCTCTCATTCTATACTTAGTATTTATCCCATTGTCTCATTACTTTCATATTCCACTTACCATTTTCCACACTTATCCATTTTCCTTTATTCATTTCCACGTTCACATTCATTTCCATTTTCCTTTATTTTACCATTTCTTTTTATTTTTCTTTCCATATTTCTTTATCCCATTTTTCCTTTCTTTCCTTTTCCCTTTTACCTTTCCCAAATTTTATGAAATTCCTTTATTTCCTATATTTTTTTTTTCATTTTTTATATTTTCCATATTTCTTTTCCATATTTCACGTGACTCATTATATACTTTCCAGACTTAGTTTTATTTAGTATGGATTACCACGGATTCACGGGTTGGTGATATTTCTTAAGAGTATGTGCTATCTCCGCTACCCTCACAATGCACTTTGACTTCCGCCACCTTCATAATGCACCCAACTCCTTTTACTACTCTCTACTATGTAACTTCTCCAACACTTACCCAAATATATAAGTTACTGCGGGTTCACAAGTTCATGGGTTGGTGATGTTTATTTCATGTTATATGAGTCCATCCGACCGATTCTCAAGACTTAGAATATTTTACAACTTATTTTTACTACTATTTACCTCTCCTTTCCACTTCAACTACACTTAGAATTTTTCACACTCATTTCTTACTATGTATTACCACAGGTGACTTCCTCACCTACCTCTGCATTCACGTAAACCCACAAACATATTATTTTAATAACATTTTTCCTATCCTAAGTTCTATGAGGAACATCTAGAAGTGACACATGGAACTTTATTAACCAATGAGATACATCCACATGGAAGTTAATGGATGGTGCCACATGACAACTAATTAATGAAGACACGTGGAAAGATACAAAAAGTGACACATGGTATGATTTTATTAGATGAAAAATGATAGATTCTTATGGGAAGATTGTTGGCCTATTGAGTGATGACAAGTGGAAATATTTGGTTGGGTGACTCATCATTGTTGATCGGTCATATTGGTGGTTGACTGGGCATACAAAATTATTATTATATTCAACAATTTTCCAAGGGTCGAAATCGTCCAAGCTCCATAGTTCCTTCTCTTCTTGTGTTTCTTGCTAAGTATATCAAAAAATTAGTTTTATATATCTTAAATAATATAATATCCTGTTGAGCACTCAACACACCCTAAAAAGTCTATGTCCATTTTTTACTTTTTGGGTACCACTTGATCCTTTGCATTGTCTGTTTTGCCTTAAGTATGAAACTGATGCATGTGCTTATCTTTTATGTTTCATGTTTGAATTTTTTAAAGTTTTCTTGAACATACAACAAAGAATCATCTTAACCATTAAAAGGTACTTAACAACTATGTGAAGAATCGACAAACTAAAGATATCCCCAATGTGCTTAGGGAATTTGGCATCGGTAAAGGTCAAAGGTGACGAAAATCGCTAGAGGAGTTCAAAATAGATGAGCGTTGATCTTCATCAGTGTCGACGGATGAAAGATTTTCTTTTTACGATTGAACTTTAGCAGGGGTGTCGCTGAAGAACGATCCATTCGGCTTCGGCAGGAAAACGAAAAGTAAGTGTCACACGATGGGAGGAGTGGTATCATCGATCCCCGACCTCCACGCCAGAAAGACACGACATGATGAGATGTTTTAACCCTAGGTTCGTTAGGTAAGACACATTTAAAGTGTTAGTAAAATTGTGGATCACGCATTAGTTGCTAATCTGTGCATGAATCAAAAGAAACCATTTAAGCTCATTGATACAATACATCTAGCTCCGTGCCTTTGGCGTCAACCAGTTAGAATTTAATTGCGGAGAACCGACAACATTTTATTTTTAATTTCATTTATTACTCGTATTAACTGATTGATACCATAGATAGAGTCTCTCTAGTTATATTCTTTCGAAGTCATTGTGTATGATTCTATTCTACACGACAAAGATTTCAGAACAAACAGAGGAGCAGGGCTAACAATTCAGAGAAGTCGTCCAAATTTCAGTGAGTATTAAACAACTATCTTAGCAAGCATTACAAGTATGTATCCACTTGTGGTGTTTTACGCTTCATTTTTTATGTTTACAACCCAACACTGCTTTGTACACGTGTTTAAAGGATGTTTTAATTGCAGGAACAATGCCTTTGAGGAAACCCTCCACCAGGAAGTCCCCAAGAGTGTCGAAGTCACAAGAACCAGAAGTAGAAGAGGGTTCCTCCCCAACAGTTCTAATCCCCTTAGAAAACTTATACATATATATAGCGACGACGAAATCCCATAACCATATCATGACTCCCTGGTGCGTGTCCAAGAGGAAAAAGGTACCAAGAAAGTTTCCTCCTCTGAGCCTGAAGTTCAAGATAAGGAGGTCTCGTAAAATGAAACAGAAGTTGAAAGTGGCCTTGACACAAAAGAACCCAATGAATCGAAAACCAAAGTAGGTCCGAATGACGAGCCTGAACTGGAGGAGACAAAGAAAGGATCTCGGCAAAAGGAGATCAACAGTTCTGTGACCAACGATAAAGTAAGTAACGAGTCTATACCCGACACCTCCATTTTGCCCAATATTCAAATCCTCGATGAGCGACAAGTAGAAGTTAGACCCACAAGGCACAATGAGGAAGTTCGAGAGTCCAATATTGAACAAATATACACCACCAGTAGTTTGGGAAACAAACTAACATGGGGTGATCAATAGATACCAGAGCCAGTAGACGAGGTAGCATATATATATATGCGATCCCCTACGATCAAAAGAGAAAGGCCATTGTTCAAAGGACTGCGAAGAAAAGAAGGATCTTGTTGGATCACTCCATCTTAGTTACTACATAGGAGAACTTGATCAACACAGCAGATGCCCAGACGTCTGAACTAATTGGTGTAGGAAAGGCCCTCTCATATGCCACCTTGGATAGAGCCAGGAGAGATGAAAAGGAACTATTCGTCACCCTAAAGGAGCCCGAGCATTTGTGCCATCTCGCCGAATACTATAAAGGTGCCACGCAGACTGTTGTGTATCTGAGAGGTGAGTTCACAGGAGTTTACAACGAGTTCAATAAAGAAAGACACATGTTAACTGAGAACATAGCTGAGTTCCAAGAGGACACTCTCATGGCACTCACGACATGCAACGAGATCGAGCGATGGTATGAAAGGGAGCAACAAGCGGTAGAAAGACTCGAGTACATTGAGGCAGTCCAACAAGGTCGAGATAAGGAAAAACATGGCATTTAGATGGTAGGCAAAAGTAGTCTTAATCGCATGAAGCGATCAACCGATTACTGGGCTAAGATTTCTCGGGACCCATATCGAGAGATCCAAGAACAATGGACCAGGTGCAAGAAGCACTGGGATAAAATTAACAAAATAATGAAGGATGTCGGGCTCCTCGAGTTTGACACCCCTGATAATTTCATCAACCTGAGCGACGTAGTCAAGATGCGTGTTGAACAAGATTCACTATGGACCGAAGATTCCGCAAAGATAGTCGATGCGAGGCCAAGGAAATTGCAACAATTCATAGAACATCCGATCAGAGCCTGAACCATGCTACAACAGTTGAACTCCATTTTAGTAAAGTATTGGGTGCATGCAGTAGACATCAGGGGAATATATGCGGCCCCGATGGAACATCAAAGATTTCCATGGGCCCAAACTTGTGAAGAATTGTTTGTCATCTAGACTAAATACAAGAGAAGTCACCCTTTCCAAGAAGTATCTAGGGACAATTGTTAAAGAAGTTGTTAGAAGATAACGCCACATGACGATTTTTGTTTTGCTTAAACTGCACTTAGTCGTTAGTTTCAGTTAAAACTTTATATTATAAATAAAGACAACGGCCCATTAGTAAAGGGTTGATGGTTATTGTAAGAAATCTTTCTTTTTGGTTGTTAAGAATTATTTTGAAGCTGCTAGGAATTGAGAAGTCCTTCTAGACCAAAGACAAACTATTTTCATAAGATGCATGTGATTGGACTCGGAGAAGAATTACTTCCTATCCTATTTCATGAATGATGCAGTAATGAGTAAGAGCATTTGATTCTGTTGTCAAGTTATCTAGTGCAATGTCTTGATGTTCTTTCCTTTAATGATGAAGATAAATCATTATGTTATTATGTGATGAAGGGTTATGGTAGATGAATTATTTTGCTTGCCATTATCTTATTACATATGTGCTTTCTTTCTGATAATTAGTTTCTCAGACAGTAATTGGGTGCTTGCATGGTTAATGTATTAGTACTAGGCCTATGGTATATAATCATTGTCTGCATGTTTGAGCAACGGGTTGTCCCAAGCTCAACCTCTTCCCCGGTAGTTAAAACTAAATCTTGTTTGTGGTCAAGTTGGTTTATACTGACTTGCACTTCTCCTACCAGTCCTACCCAAGAGAAAATACATAAGCGAATAGTCCTAACTGAATGAAGAGCCTTCAAAAGAAAACACAAAGCCCACCGATAAAATTGGTCGGATCGCCAGATCTAGAGAACCATTCCATCTTCAAACATTGCAGAGTCTAATTGGGTCTCAGTGGCAGGTTTGGTTCCTACTGTTGAGTCAAGGGATAAAATACCCGTAAACAAATTTGGCACTAGAAGGAGGGCATGAGAATGAATGGATGAGTATATATTTTTCATAGCATTTCCAACAGCCTACAGATCTGTAATGACCCACATGCATGGCTAGTCATTCAACAGACAACCCACATACGCTTAGTACTCCCGAAGCGGGTAACTCACCCCAACCCGAGGAAGAACCTTTTCACCCTGAAATACCTTACGCCCTTCCTCACAAGGAAGTGAATCAATT